>JASANE010014415.1:0-12819 GCA_030248225.1 Trileptium ribeirensis
CAAGAAATCTAACCCAGTAAACGGCTACGGGCCGTCAAGCGGACCCGGCGGCCGTCGTTCCCGGATAACCGAGAACTACCGTAACTCCGATTTATGCTTTTAGCTGTTCGTTGTTTTCGCGACCACGGCGACGTGTATTACGCGCGGCCATGGCAACGTATAGTGTTTAGCCTGCGTAAATTTGATATTTTTGGTTTCGATCTCTACTGGGCCGATGGTTTAGCTTGAACTGTAATGGCCTCCTATCCCCGGACGGTCATAATTTTGAACTGTACTGCTGGGATGCGACGAGTCGAGTTCCGACTAAATCTTACGACCATTATTTTCTCCAAACTCTGGTCAGACTGGGCATTGAACTTATTCCCTACCAGTCCCTAAAATTATACTCACCAGTCTTCACGAAATAGACTTCACGTGGTCAAAGCAAAGCATGCAACGGCAAAGCATTATACATTCATACACAACAGATATGGTTAACAAATTAATAAGCGACACAATGGTGTTAACATGACCATGACACCCTGCAGGGTACTTCATGACTTCTTGTAACGCGAATCTCCGCAGGCCTTATGGACGCATCCTAAGGTACTTAAAACCGGTTGTATCTTAGTCACCGTCAAATAGAGATGAAAATGCGTGACTTAAGTGCCAGAACCCTGCAAAAATACGTAACGGGCCGGAACGGGCCTGTTACAGTTGTTGTTGTTGTGGTTGTTCTGCGTGTTTCTGGTGTGAACTTGAGCGACCTTTCTGCCGCTCAGGTCGCCTGTGTGTCTCATGTGTAGTGTGTGTTTATGTGTTCATGAGTATTGTATGTATATGTGTATGTATATATGGATATAGAGATATATATAGTATATAAGGACATGACAAAAAACAGGACACATAGGGACAAGACGTACAAAACGACGCTAAATTTATAAGTTTTACGGACGGACTGGACTAGGATAACTAGGAAGAACGGGGGCATGTTTAGGGCCCTCCCGTGGGCTCTGGTAGTTCCTGAATAGGACCCCCGGTGGCTCAGATGATACATAGGAATGTGCTGCGCCCCAGACTGCGAAATAAGCTCATTCCCATCTTCGGTTACCCCCTTCGGGACGCCTAAAGACGTCCTGTCGGGATATTTGAATAGCTGTCAGCTAGGAATGTTAGGAATGTTTGGCTTTATCTTGTAAGCCGACATGTAAACGTGCAATGTTTGCACGTTTACCCATGGATTTTGCAGCAAAATTTGGCCCCAGATGGACTCTTATTAAGCTTAATTAGGTTATGGATGAGGCAGCTAACTCGCTAAATAGCAGGAATTTGGCTTTAAATTGACGAGTTAGCTGGGGGAAATTTGATGGATGAGGACCAGAAGACAAATCTGTCCTGAAATGAGGACAGATTTCCAGTTTAATTCGAGTATTTTACATAGAAAAGAAGATTTGAAATTTTAAACTTGACGTGTGACCTAACCATTTGGTAGAACAGTTGGGGGAATAACAGTCGATGTAGGACTAGGTAATAGATTTAAGAGATCTGAGTAATGATCTTCAGATCTATTCTTGACATAATTTTAAAAGTTACGCTGGAATTTGGGCTAAAACTCACAGATGGTCGACCTCCGAGTATTCGGAGGATTCAAATTTGATGTCGGCGATTTCGATTGAAGCCGACTCTCTCTAAAGGGAACCCAGGGTTTACGATAGCTGTCAAAAATAAAATCTTGGGAATTTTTCGATTGGGCGCCCGGGTTGGAACTCAAAAAGGAGGGCGTTCAAATGTCTTCTCCGATTGGACGGCGACGAGATCGCCATCCTTCAACATAGCTGAAAATTTTAAGACGACGACTACCGCGTCGTCTCTGGGAATCAGTTCGACTTCGGCAGCGCGGAGTTCGGTCGACTTTACTGACCGGCTCCGACGCTAGAGTTTTATTACATCAGTTAGGCAATTCATTTTGCTTTTCCGTGCTTTTCTTTGCTTTGCGTTTGGAATGGAATTCGGCCGATGGAGGATCCGCGCAGACATCTTCCGTCTCGCGGAAGGGGACTAGCAGATGCTGTCCCGGACCGAACATTGTAAGTCAGGAAGTGAACCAGGCATATGGGGGTTTATTTTCCCCAGATCAAGATGTAACAGATCATCAAATTTTACATGGCTATAGCGCGATTTTAGCTTCGGTAGTTCGACTGGACGCCTGTCGTAGGACGTCTGGTTTACCCATGTTAGTCTGTCACATTTTCACATGATCTTTGACAAACCTCCTCTGTCGAGTTCCGTTTTGGGGACATGTTGAGTGATTGCACGGGGGGTATTAGATTGTGAACACAACGGTCGAAGTCGTTCTGATTCCCCGTGGTCATAGGTAAGGCAAATCAAAGTGGACGCTTCTCGTCCATGGTTTTACATGACTCGTCGTTCTTGAGTTAGGGTTAGCGAATTTTCCTGAGTTGACCACGGTAAAAAATTTCCCGACTAACGTTAAGGGCTTGTCTCGCTACTTGTGTTCACAGTTTACAAACTTATAGCTTAGTTGACCGTTCGATGCTCATGCCACTGCTTGAGCTCGGACTGATTTCGTAGTTCGGGACAGAGGATTAGCCTCTGTCGGGCTTTAGCAAACCCCTAAATTTCGTTTATCAGCTTGAGCTAAGAAAATTTGGGCGACAGAAAAGATTAAACAAATTCTAAGAGTCTTAGATCGAGCGTAAGGTGTTTGCACTCCGCGAGGAGCAATTTTCACGTACAACTTCAGCTTAAGGGCTTTGTTCTCGTTTTTTGAAGGTATTGTGTTCGAGTGCTGGTAGAAGCCCGACGCGCATTATATAGAGACCCGTCCCGACCGCCCGAAAACCTTACAGCCCCTTCTGACTCCGCTCGCTGATGACTTGGTCGATCCACGGCGTTAAATTACGGTTCGCTAAACTTACTCCAATCACATCCTCCAAACCACCCAGGTCCACCATACGACGCGTACGTGGTTAAGCTTAGTAGCAATATCGAGGAAAATCGCCTTCCACTAAAATGGGCTGACCACTTAGTTGGTCACCAGCCCCAGTTGCAGGCAACTCCTTGGAGGTACGCTGCAGTACCCCCATGCTCAGTTTAAAATTACAATATCCCAATTTCTATAAAAGGAAAATCGCGACCGTTCGCGATTCGTTTTGAGCCCAACCCGAGCAAGTGCAAAACCCCGTTTTCATTTTAGAGCGACTCGATCGCCGAGTTTAGGTCTTTTCACTATTTTATCCCTGGTTGCCCGTTAGGCTATGTACTATGTATGCTCTTGCTTTGAGTTTTACTGTTTTTTCTCTCTCTCCTTTTTCAGTTTCCCTGGTTAGATTTCGATCCTGCACGGGGAATTTAAGCCCGCTGCAGATATTTCTGTCTTATCCATTCGACTATCGAGTTCTGTCGATTTTAGTTAAAATTTTAGTGATAACTCGACTGCACAATTTCGATAGTGCAGTCGAGGCACTGTACAAAGATAATATGTGCAGTGTGATAAGGCGTTAGGATAAGTTAGAGAGAGAGAGAATATAAACGCAAAGACCAACGAAACAGAGACAAAAGAAAACACGAAAGAGAGAGACCCGCGAAGGAAACCCCAATCCCAATTAACGGGACGCCGACGTATCCGCGACCGAAATGGCTCCTTGCCCTCCCCTACCACAAATTGGCGGGCCTAGCCCGCTATGCCCAGAATAGGACAGAAATTATCCAAATCGAAACTGCGTCCTCGGCAAATATAAGATAGTCCCACTAGCATCCTACCATCAAAGTCAACCACCTCGGCACTCGCCCATCAGTTAGGACTTTTGTAAAGATGGAGGAAATCGTGATCTCCGAATAGGCCACTGAAAACGTCGAGACAAAGGCAATTTACGCGTGGCATGGAGCCCACCTAAGCGACTAAATGATGTAAGAAACCGTTAGGGATATTAGGCGAGATTGACAGAATCCTGGATGCACACCAGATGGAGCTTATTTACAGTCGATTATCGACAGGGTATTTCATTCAGACAATAGGGCTTGTTGAAACGTTTACCGATGATTTGACCGTGCTCGAGCATTGATTTATGTCGTTGTTGCTCTGCCTAATATAACCTGGCCTTGACCTGTACTAGGAGGCTAGGCTCTGACCAGTGCGATCGTTCGTGCTCCTCGCTATTGAACCGCCCCAGTCGCGTTCGCTGGCTTCGGCACGCTGTCTAAGTCATGCTGCCCCTTCCCCGCTTAGTCGTAGACAAGGGAGCGAGCGTTCAAAGTGTCAGAGCATGGCCATCTTAGTTTGTACTGTTTCATACACTGTTCCGATTCACTATCATTGACTGTTGTTGTACCAAATTTCAAATAAACTCTTGAAAACTATTGAACTTGTCCGGTGTTGCTGAACACCTAGCGTAATAAGGACGTCCAAATGGACTGGTCGACCCTTCGTGCCACGGCTTGCGGACGAAGATACCCCAAGCCCTGACACGGGCGGTCCGCCGCCGATCTTGACATAGTTGGATAATGGTATTGCGGCGAGAGTGGTCCACAAAAGATTACCTATCGAACTCACTCGTGAAATCAGTACACGCAAATCCAGATAAAATTTACTAAGGAAACTTTATCGCCAAATACTAATATAACTAGGTTATCGGGATACCAATTAGATAGTCCGACGCTAAACTCTCAGGGAATGTCGGAACCTTGTGGGGGCCACATAGGCAACACACGAATAAAGTGTTCGACCGGAACTAAACTCACTGGAAGCCAAAATTTACCTAGGCAACCTAAATTATCACGCGTTTTTACTTTAAATCAGGTCAGACTAAACAACTTCCGTTAGATTAGTATAGGGAATATCGGTTTGACATTATGACCTGTGAGCAGGTTTCGGTGTCAACCTCCCTGGGGGACTTTAGCAATCATGCCAAGATACTAGACACGTGTGCAACCAATCGGGCGGGGTCCGAACGTCCGAACACACCCCGTGAAGCGCGCCTGCGGCCTGCTAAGCTCCGTAACTTATTGGGTCTGACCAATAAAAGTGGCTAAATTGTAAAATTTAGGGTCCGCCCTTGAGGTTATGATAGCCGGGGTCGTATGGGCATGGTGTTAGGAAGTTGCGCCATGCAGCTGCGTCACCGTTATTACTATTATACACCATAGTGCAGATGCAGTCCTGCGCCTATATATCGCTTGTGGTATATTATATATACGCTGTTATGCACATTGTATTTGGTACGAAATTATTTTTTCCCGTGCAGTAAGCTTTATTGCTTTAACCATCTTGCGATTACTTATATTTCATTTTTATAGATTTGGCGTTTTTTATTGTTAACAACAATTACATTTGAACTTCACTTTAACAGTTTTCGTTTTACTAATAATAAATTTCGTTTGCGGGAATTTTCTAAAAAAGGCGCATTTCCTGGCACTTGGGACACAAAATTTGGCCACAAAATCCGTCAATCAACTTACGTTCAATTCCCAAGCGATATTACTTCTGGACTAAAGGTTCAAAAGTCTAAATATTCCAAATTTCTAGTTTGTCTGTACAAAGCAACTAAATGGTCTTCCACCAAAATTACAAAATCGCCAGCCTATAGCAACGTTCTACAATTGTTCCTTGAAAATAAAGTCCTGCCACATTTCACCAAAATTAAAACCCTTGCAGTCATTCGTACCATCTATGGCAGGTTACTAGTTTGGATGTTTGAAATGGCAGTGTCTAAATGCTCACGTAAAGCAGAAAATAAATATTGAGGCGTAAAATGAAATGAAATAGAAATTCTTAAATGCCGTATAACTAAATTTTCAAAGTATCGCAACAATCTAAAAAGATTCTATTTTTCTGGTTCTCTAATTTCTATTTTCTTGTATATTTTAACACTGTATAATTAACGTTCAATGTTTTCAGGTTTTTCAGACGGGGTACGTTGCTGTATTCAAGTCCTTGCTCTACACGCCGGGCACCGACACGAATATCTTTGCCGGTGGCTGAGAGATTCAGCTAATAAATTTATTAGGGTTGCGTAGATTTCAATAAATTAGATTTTTCACACCAAGCCGAGTCGAACGGTACCCAACATTGACCAGATTCCAAACGATTTCCATTAGACCTCAAAAAATCAAAAAATTGTCACGGATGTCCGTAAAATAAGTATTTTATGAACCGCCTCATCAAGCTGAATCGATTGGTAAAAACATCAGTTATGTAGTATAAAAATTGACCAAATTAGGACAAGTGGACGCTAATATAAAAGACCTGGGCAGTCTAAGTGGGTGCATGTAGGCTCTTATTCACTCTCAGGAAGCAAGTTTTACCCCCAGTTTAAACCACCTCTTCCAGGAGTAAGGCTCCGAACCTGCTCCTATATCCCGTAAGGCTCCGGAATCCTCTATAGAGTAGTTCCCGACAAAGGTTACCCTGCCAGCACCGAAGGCTCGCGGAAAATTTGAACAGTAGTAGTTTCCTTCCACTACCTTAAGTTTTAAGGCAATTTTTTTGCGACTATCGACTCGACTCGACAGTGTCGAGGCATCCGGATTCCGGACAAAAAGTATTAAAGCAAGTAATGCGACAGAATACAAGGTAGATTACTGTAGCATGTGAAGTCATAAACTTCTGCTCAACTGCCAAAGCAATGTAGATTTTTAATGGGCATGGTTATTCTTCCTGTTCCTACGCCATGAAAACGGATAGTTATTTGTTTTTAAAACCCTGGAGTGCAGAATAATATACCTGACTGGAAATGCACGATGTCCGAAAGGGTGCTCAGCAGGTCGGGAGGGCGGTGGTATGGCAGTGTGATGCTAGGAAGAGATAAATTTTTTATTTTTTGGTGCTTAAATTTTTTTTTAATTTTGGTCATTTTTCCAACAATTTTGTACAATATTGCCTTACAATTTTTGAGAAATGCTTACGATGGATAGTCGTTCGTATCCCCTTGTAAGTATGTATGATGAACCCGGTATATCTGTTCGGCATCAGTGCTGAGATACGGCCACTATTTTTGTCGGCAATGAAACTTACACTGTAATTGGTCGAAATTTTTCACGTTGTATATTTTGCAACATTTGTCAGCCTATGCATTTATAGACTGAGCAGCGTTACACTTTCCATTATGGACATACCGGAATCTTTCATAGCGTTATGGCTGGAGTCCGCTGCGTACTGGAACAAGAGCATGCAAAGGTCTCCTATTAGCCTTACCATATTTACTTCGAGACAAAGAATGCAAATAAGTTTGCGTGAACAATATCTGATTTACGCGGATTCTCTAAACGTTACAAGTCAAATCATTATGATCGCTAAAGCTATAACCCTAATTCTGTAATCAAGGTGGCCGATGAGACCTCAGTTCTTTTGGAGTCTCTCGAGCTTCGTTCAAAAATTTCGGGGTACTATATTCAGCAACGTAAACAAATAGCAAAATATCAAATAATAAATACCAAAATATATACACAATATACAAAACACATATTAACAAACATATCAGGTACAAATATCAAAATACACCTATTGAAACTCTTTTTATAGTTAGTAGTGCAGCCTATAGGACTGGATCAACGGGTCATCAGAATGTCTTAAAACTGGAAAAATCGAGCTTAGCGCTGTCGAAAATGGTGGTAGGCTTCAAATTATGTTCATCGCTTTTCAGTTGGTTCCTTTTCGTTATATATATGTATTTATGTATTAAAGGACTTTATTATTGTCTGTTAAAGATGCATTTAAAATTAAAAGTATTATGATCACAACAGGTGTATATATTGGTTAAACGTTTAGACCAATTAATACCAACCAACGACCGCTAAACAGACCGAAGGGTCTGAGAGATCTAGATATCTAGGTACCTATGCATTGTGAAATATGGCAAACGTCGTGAACATATAAAAATCTCAATGACATTTCTATATGATTGGTGAGCATCATAAATAAAAAACACATCGTAGTTGTAAAGGTCATCAAAGATTAAAGGTGCTGGAAAAACACCACATAAATCGAAAAAACAAGTTTGTAGGTTTGTGATACATTTTACATAATAATTCTGAAAAACAGCGTAATGCTTCTAAAAAGCATTCGGCGGTAATGTTTCATCACGGAATGCAAGCTCGTTAAAAGTTTACTGGCGGCAGAAAGTGAATGGGCCAATCATTAAATATAAATTTTTGGTCATTTTACATTGGTCAGTAAAAAATGACAGTTTCCGTTATCCTCCCCCATCAAGCGTTTGCCCAAAAACGGTGACATTCTGGAAATTTTGGTATTATTGTGAACCTCAAGATTTTCCTTGATCGTTTCGACCAAAACCGAATTTTTTTAAATTTTTTTTCGATTTTTGCAGGTCCAAAGGGCAAAAAAATTCTTTAACCTTTGGATTTTTACCCGCCATTCGACTCGCCTTGACAATCAGATTGTTGCTATTTTTAACGGCATCCGGAAATAGGGTTATTTCATAAAGTTTTATCAGTTAGAGAAGGGGTGTGGTCCCGAACCCGATTGCTCCCTATAATAAACCTTGTGGAGCGGCAATGATATTTAGTGCAACTCGTAGATGGTTTGACAGGTCACAACACTTGAATCGGTGACGGGATACCCGGAAGGCCTTCTCATAAACCGCTTCTGTGCGACCATGCTTGATTTAAATGGAAGTTTTATGTGTAAACGTCCCTTCCTATTTTTTCGAAAAATTTGCTGTGGTAAATAACAATAATAATTCGTGCGGTATCTTTGCTTTTAGTTGCTGCATAAATTTGTAAAACTAAAACATTTGATATAAAAAGCGCCCTCGGTTTTCCCACCGAGTTTCTGTTCGCTCTACATATATATACTGCTATCACGGAATATGATGTGGCTCTGACGAAGCTGTCTGATATCCGTTCGATCAACTGATTTTGAATAGGGAATGGCTAATAATGGCGATTTTGAGATTGATGGCAAAAACCCACGGCTATTGGTTGCCAGAACGCATTCCTGTCCCGCCGGTCGTTCTTACTACATTTACTACTCACATTCGAGATTCACCCTTCTTATGAGTTTACGACTATTAGACGCTGCACTTTATTCCACACATATCAAAGGATGAACTTTTAAATGCTGTTTTAGGCTGACTTCAGTTCTTAGGAGCAGTTTATATCTCACCGGTTTTTCTTTTCACAACGTGCGCAGAAATATCATGGAACAATTTTTAGAGCCCATCGGGGGCGTAAACTTTTCTATTGATAGAATACGTGAAAATAACCCTTATGTGATGAAATTTTTCGTATTTTATAGCTTGTGATGAATTATGCAGGTTCCATAGAATAATAATTGCAAAAAGTGCCCAGTTTTGTCTTTAATAGCCGTTTTGCAAGAAACTAAAATCTCTAATGGACGGTTATATGATATTTTAGTTTCTTGCAGACGGCTGCTAGAGATTTTTGTCTTTAAAGATCGCTTGTTTGATATGTAAAACTCTAACAGATAGCTGTAAAAGACTTTAGTCTTATATAGATACCCAATAAATACAACAGCTAGCTGTTAGAGACTAAAATCTCTTGCATCTAGCAATAACAGATTATTGTCTCTAATAGCTAGCTGTTTGTACTCTTTGATCAAGTGATAAAATATAAGTCTCTGAACAGGTATCCATTAATAATTTCAAACATATTTATTGGTTGGGTGTAAGAGATTTTTAGAATGCTACAGCAGCCATTAGAAACAAAACTCTGCCACAGCAAGCTCATTATTAATATTGGTGCCCCCTCCAGTTTGATATTGGTGCCCCCGTCCAGTTTAATATTGATGCCCCTACAGTTTGATACTTGTACGTCCTCCAGCTTGATATTGGTCCCCCTCGATTTTGATATTGGTGTCCTCTACCAGTTTGATATTGGTGCCCCCCCAGTTCATATATTCCAGTTCATGTGCTCCTCCTGTATATTATTGGTGCCCCCTCCAAACTCCAGTCCCCCTCCAGTTTCACATTGGTAGAGGACACCAATATCAAAATCGAGGGGGACCAATATCAAGCTGGAGGACGTACAAGTATCAAACTGTAGGGGCATCAATATTAAACTGGACGGGGGCACCAATATCAAACTGGAGGGGGCACCAATATTAATAATGAGCTTGCTGTGGCAGAGTTTTGTTTCTAATGGCTGCTGTAACATACAAAAATCTCTTACACCCAACCGATAAATATTTGAAATTATAATGGATAGCTATTAGAGACTTATATTTTATAACTGGCTCTAAGAGACAAAAATTTCTAACAGCTAGCTATTAGAGACAATAATCTGTTATTGCTAGATGCAAGAGATTTTAGTCTCTAACAGCTAGCTGTTGTATTTATTGGGTATCTATATAAGACTAAAGTCTTTTACAGCTATCTGTTAGAGTTTTACATATCAAACAAGCGATCTTTAAAGACAAAAATCCTCTCCGAGCCGTCTGCAAGAAACTGTAAATATCTCAGATAACCGTCCATATTAGAGATTTTAGTTTCTTGCAAAACGGCTATTAAAGACAAAACTGGGCACTTTTTAAAATGATTATTCTATGGGACCTGCATAATTCATCACAAGCTATAAAATACGAAAAATTTCATCACATAAGGGTTATTTTCACGCAATATCGTATCAATACCAAAGTTTACGCCCCCGACTGGGCTCTAAAAATTGTTCCATGATATTTCTGCGCATGTTGTGAAAAAAGAAAAGCCGGTGAGATATAAACTGCTCCTAGAACGTAAGTTAGCTGAACAGCATTTAAAAGTTCATCCTTTGATATGTGTGGAAATAAAGTGCAGCGTCTACAATAGTCGTAAACTCATAAGAAAGGTGAATCTCGAATGTGAGTAGTAAATGTAGTAAGAACGACCGGCGGGACAGGAATGCGTTCTGGCAACCAATAGCCGTGGGTTTTTGCCATCAATCTCAAAATTGCCTATTATTAGCCATTCCCTATTCAAAATCAGTTGATCGAACGGATATCGTTCCGTCAGAGCCACATCATATTCCGTGATAGCAGTATATATATGTAGAGCGAACAGAACTCGGTGGGAAAACCGAGGGCGCTTTTTATATCAACGTTCTAGTTTTAAATTTATGCAGCAACTAAAGCAAAGATACCGCAATCTCTACAAATTATTATTTATTTACCACAGCAAATTTTTCGAAAAAATAGGAAGGTACGTTTACACATAAAACTTTCATTTAAATCAAGCATGGTCGCACAGAAGCGGTTTACGAGAGGTTTTCCGGTATCCCGTCACCGATTCAAGCGTTGTGACCTGTCTCAAAACCATCTACTCCTTACCAGTTGCACTAAATATCATCGCCGTCTACAAGGTTTATTAGAGGGAGCAATCGGGTTCGGGATACTCACACCCCTTCTCTAACTGATAAAACTTTATATGATGATGGGCCGAACCAACTAGTCCAAAATGGTACGACAAAAAAATCGGAACTATCAATGTTTTTACAAAATACGCAAAATTTCCAATACCACAAAACGACAAGATGAGCTTAACATTTGCTGTTAACTAGTTTATTGTGTTGCCAACATTCAGTAAATTATTATGTAAAAATATCATAAAAATATTTTTTTGCGTTATAGTATTTTATGACCTTTACAACTACGATGTGTTTTTTATTTATGAATGCCATGATCATATAAAATGCCATTGAGATTTTATATGTTCACGACGTTTTGCCACTTTTATATGCATAGGTATGATATATTTATATTTTATACCTCTACTGTTGTTGGTTGGTATTAATTGGTCCAAACGTTTAACCAATATATACACCGTTGTGATCATAATACTTTCAAATTTTAAATGTATTTAACAGACAAATAAAGTCCTTTAATACATAAACACATATTAACAAACATATCAGGTACAAATATCAAAATACACCTATTGAAACTCTTTTTGAAGCTGAAGTAGTGCAGCCTATAGGACGGGATCAACGGGTCATCCAGAATGTCTTAAACTTGGCAAAAATCAAGCTTAGCGCTGTCTGAAAATGGTGGTAGGCTTCAAATTATGTTCATCGCTTTTCAGTTGGTTCCTTTTCGTTATATATATGAACAATTTATGTATTAAAGGACTTTATTATTGTCGAGATGCATTTAAAATTAAAGTATTATGATCACAACAGGTGTATATATTGGTTAAACGTTTAGACGAATTAACACCAACCAACGACGAAACAGACCGAAGGGTCTAGATTTAGACAAGATATCTAGGTACTTGATAATGCATTGTGAAAATATGGCAAACGTCGTGAAAAACATATAAAATCTCAATGACATTTCTATATGATTGGTGAGCATCATAAATAAAAAACACATCGTAGTTGTAAAGGTCATCAAAAGATTAAAGGTGCTGGAAAAACACCACATAAATCGAAAAAACAAGTTTGTAGGTTTGTGATACATTTTACATAATAATTGAAAAACAGCGTAATGCTTCTAAAAAGCATTCGGCGGTAATGTTTTATCACGGAATGCAAAGTCGTTAAAAGTTTATGGCGGCAGAAAGTGAATGGGCCAATCATTAAATATAAGTTTTTTTGGTCATTTACATTGGTCAGTAAAAATGACAGTTTCCGTTATCCTCCCATCAAGCGTTTGCCCAAAACGGTGCATTCTGGAAATTTTGGTATTGATTGTGAACCTCAAACATTTTCCTATTAGTTTCTACTAAAACCGAATTTTTTTAAATTTTTTTTCGATTTCTGCAGGTCCAAAGGGCAAATTCTTTAACCTTCGGGATTTTTACCCGCCATTTGACTCGCCTTGACAATCAGATTGTTGCTATTTTTAACGGCATCCGGAGTACAGATGATGAA
>JASANE010014416.1:0-11113 GCA_030248225.1 Trileptium ribeirensis
GTATTTTGTGCGTCTCTTTCTTTCGTTCAGTTACGTATCTGTAAAGCATCAACAACTAAAAGACAACGGCGGCACAGATTCATCTAAGGTGTCAAAGCGGAAAATGCTTGATGTAAATGGGTTTTTCATATATATGCAGCAATTTTTAGTGTTCGGCTGAATCTTTAATATTCTTTTTAAATTTTCAACTATGAGACATGTGCATTTACTATCGGTTTATAATTCGACAAATTTCACACGTATTTCATCAGTAAGTAAAGTTTTTACTTAGTCCACCTACTGCTAATTGATACGCCGATTTTATCACCCAATGACTCAATTTCGCTAAAACAATGATACAATCAATTCCAATCTCTAATGATGAGTCGATTAAGTAGTTTGGCGCAAAGAGCAAATGTCCTAGCCAAGTTAAATAACACCAAAGATGCTCTATTTTTATGGTTACCGTATTGCGCGAGTTCGCCAGCCAACACCAAGCGAAACGTACATCGTTATATGATATCAAAAACTGAGATGCTAATTGGTCCTTTGGTTCTTTTAATAACAGAAAATTTTATCAGATTATAATAAGAAATTGGCGATTATCAATAGCAGTAGTTTTAGAACGTTGTTGCCAAAAACCTGTTTCTCAAAGAAATACTTTGTTTCATAAAACTAGAATCATAACTTCAAACATCGATACCATAGCAAACTTTTTAACACTCATTCATAAAATTATTTGTAAATAATCAGCTACACCAGGTATTAAAATTAAAAATATAAAGCTTTGTTTTAATGTAAAAGTTAATAGCGATAAATCTTATTTTCAAGCACAAGAGGAGCAAAACAACAGAGGGCTTAGTTGAAAATTAAAAAATTATCTGTAGTGGAGCTAAATTGGATTTTAAATAGTAAAGATAAAATCTTGTTTCAAATAAAAAATTTGTATATCGGATTTTTAACCGAAAATAAAGAATATATTAAAACAAGCTAGTTTTAGATTTCAATAGTGAGGTCGATGTACACAAAGATGTTTAAATTAAAGGTTTGAGCACTTAGTTTGCCCCCACACGAATCAAGCATTAAAGAAAATTAATATTTAGTTTTCACGAATTAATGAAATAAAATTTATACAGAATTTGTTGAATTACAGGAAATATAAATTAAACTCTACCTAAAAAATATGACATAGCTTTGGTTATTTGAATCCGTCATCCAGGATTAAAATTCATTCAAGTTAATCATTGAATAACGCACTTGCCGAGCTGGTCCATTTATGCTGAATCTGACTATTTTATCCATAATCTTATTAAGTCGACTGAGAAAAATGAATTTCTATTTATTAATTCATGTATGATCGTAACAATACAATAATATTAACTGGAGTTTGGCTGAAAGGTATAATACATATTGTTCCGTTTTGTGGATGCAAGCAAACATGAGGATTCGATAATTAGCAACTTAGCGTCTTTTTCGCCGCCAGCTGATTGAAAGAACGTTGACTTGTCGACTAAAGCAAGTAAGTCACTTTTGGTGACGTTAATAGCCGAATCGTTGCACCATCAGTTCACGTTGAATAGCGTTGGTGACTACCAAAACGCGACCGATGGGCGAGTCGCATTTTAATGATAATAAATACCATATCCGTAATCTCCATTATGATACCAGTAAGATATATGTGTGTGTGCGTTCAGAAACCTGTTCTAAATCGACCGGATAACCGACTAGGATTGTTTTAGCAACGCAAAATATATAAGCTCCATCTATTTAATGTTAATTAGCAATCAACCACCAAGTAAAATCTTATTTCGACAAAGTTAGTTTGTTGCGTACTCAACCGCCAGACTGCAGAACATTATGCCTCATTGAGTCTAAATGGGTTCCATACCGAAAAAATTTGTATAGCCATAGAAAGATGAACATTTTCAGCCAACGGTTTCAACTAATATGGTTACGTAACGATATTCTTCTTTGGTTTCCAGGAATCTGAAGTCAAAACAATGCCCGTTTACATTGCGATTCAAGACTACGTTCCTACAGATGACTTGAAGGATGCTCTTCCACTTGACGAAGGACAGATTGTTGAAGTTTTAGATAATAAAAATCCAGGTGCTTGGCTTGTTCGGACGAAAGTAAGTCGACCAATACGAGCTGAAAGCTATTCTTTAAAGAATTACTCAAGATCATAAGTTTAAAAAATTGTATCTCACGTGCCCGTGTCTTTTGAATTGTGAAGTACATATAATAAATACATCAGCATAACAGTAATTTTTACATCGAGCCAGGTAGAATCTATAATAAGGTTGCGTTTAAACTGCATAAAACTAAATTTAATTTAAGATTACTCTTATCTCCTTGCAGCTAGTGCCCTGCTAAGAAACCTTGGGACGTAGAGGATCTCCATCAGAAGAATTTGGGGGCAACCGCCGTCATTTTTAAAGGGTAAGCTGAAAAACCGCAAGTAGTATATATAAACTTATTGTTCATTTATAATAACGTATATTAATATGATTTAATGACTTACTCTTTTGCGAAATTTTTATAAACTTTTGACGTTACGCAGTACTGCTATTACAATAAATGATATCAGAAATTTATACATTTTTCTAAATTCACCATACAATGAAATTGTTAAGTAAGGGTAATCATTGGAACAAGAATCGCAGCGATATTCTGATATGATTTTGGACTGTATATGCTAATTTTTTGTATTTACAATTCTTAACATATAAGCCCAGCAGGTTTTTATGTGTAATTAAAATATCAGTGGCGCGAAAACAAATTCCTACAGGGTGCATAATTCATGTAGGTTTCGAATACTTTTTGTTCTGTATTAATTTTAAAGGAATTCAACATTAATTGTTTTTATGTGAGCACTAACAATCATTATCCAAAAAGTTGTGAACTACTAAATTTCTTTGTCAAGCGATTTGTGATTTGTGGCAGCTTTAATTTGTTGAAACACCCATTAAGAAAACTTAACTTTCGGCTAATTCCGAAGATCCTATATTAGCACGCGATAATTCTAACAACTAACTATGATCTACTTCTAATCAACTAACAACTAACATGATAAATCGTGTATTTGACCAAAGACAAGTGAAAGCTATATTACACGTTGTGCTCTCTTCGATATACGCTAACCGTAAGTCACAGCCTTAGCTGAAGTTACGGTCATTATATATGCCTCATACTAAGCCCAAGACTAAAGGCGCGTTCACAGGCTCAAACTTTTTGCTCAAATTTTGATCAAAATTTGAAAGCATCCTTTTTGCATTTTTTTGCAAGTTTGAACGTGTGAATACAGTTCAAACTTTTCATGAATATTCCTGTAGCCAATCATGGACGAGATGTATTACCTGAAAATGTTTGAGCTCAAATTTTGATCTCAAATTTTGAAATATCGCAATTTTCTTTTAAAATCACCGTCAAATTTTGATCAGATTTTGAGCTCAAATTTTGAGCTCAATGTTTGAGCAGAAAGTTTGAACGTGTGAACACACCCTAAGTGAAGACAAACTCCCCCTAACGCTGTATTTTTAAGGAATAACGTTACTTCTCTCAGCTTGATCTGAGCCATGTATTTGATTACTTTGAATTAGATTTTTCTTTGTTATGGTTGTAACACTTTAATTTATTTATATATGTATATTATATATTATGATATATATCTGCTGATAATAGTGATATTAAATCAAACAAAACTAAAATGCAGAAAACAGCACAGCTACGACTAAAAAGGTCATTTATAAGCATGAATACTCTCCAAAATATTTTCTATGCACAGATAAGTATAAGTTTGAGGAGAATATTAACGTTGTTTACTGATTCACGGTACTTGATCAACATTTTAAGGCGCGGCCACCAGCCACTGGATGGGTACCTGGATCATATTTCGAACCACCAACCGAATATTATAAGAATAGACGACGAACCCGGGAAATTGACGAAGGCGATATGAAATTATCAAACGAGGAGCGGGCGTTGCGAAAACGAGAGTATGTTAAGAAACGCTATTTATTTAAGATCATGACTGTCCTCACCTTGTAAACATTTAAAAGCATGACGCGATCCATTCTTTTCTATTCTTCTTAGTCGTCATAATCGCAGACTAATTTGTTAGAGGCTCACGGCATAATAACTAAAGCTTTCTAGCGTATACTTACTTGTTTGGGGGCTACTTTGCAGTAGCTTAACTCGAAAATACCAAACCCACCACCCCCACTCTTTGAGGTTCAAGTCAATTATAATTTTCAGCAAAGCATCGTATCGTTTCAATGTTTTATTGAAATATGTATCATCATTTAACAGCGCTGTATTAAAACATCTTCAACTTATCGTGCAGTAGCTGCTGTGTTGTATGTCATATGTTCTATCTGCATCAAACTGTGGCATCTTCCCCTTCTGTCTCATATGCTATACTGCACTACACTGGCCCAATGTGGTTATATTGAAACAGTATAGGATCAGATTGCTGGAATAAGCCTGTCGATCGAAAATGGCGTGGGCAAACATTTTGAATTCATCCGACCACCTTTAAGGCGAAACAGAAATTTGCCTCTGCAATCAATGGCGTAACCAAGGGGAAGACATAGAGGAATGTCCCCCCTTGGGCGAAGCGATAAAAAAATTTGGAGACTAAAAATATTTGGCGCCTTCGGAGTGTATGGCTAGCTTCACAAGAGGTTGAAGTTTGTACCCCCCTTTGGTGAAATCTTAGTTACGCACCTGTTGGCAATTAATCTCGATAATTTGTAATTATCAAGTTCACCACCTTCTATTATGTAGCAGAAAGCTCTTTTAAAATTATGCTCTTTTAAGCACTTGGTACATATTCACTGTTAAGACAAAACTTATATTAGATACTGCTTTTAATGTGTACCTGTCAGACTTCCGTTCAGACTGCGTTCGATCACGCATATGTATTGTGGCTAATTTTGGTGACTTTATAAACTTGTGACATACTTCTCGGAAGAAGATATTTGGTTGGGTTAATGCTAAAACTCAAATCAGTCGTACTTTTAGACAATGCAACTTCGTTGTTCGAATAGTATAAAATTGTATATTTTAAGATGATTTATTTTATTTAAGTTATTAAGCTATGACTTTTCAGCGATTTGTTGTACCACGATCATTATAGCATTATATACTCGACACAGCAATAGAAGTGAATTCATGAAAACTGAAAATATTTATAAAACTTTAAATTGGTATTTTAAAATTATTTTGTCCGCAACCATATTTTGCAGGCCATACTGAGTTTAACAATAGCCAGAAATTTAAAAAAAATGAAGTTGAAAAGATATGCGAAGTCGTTTTACCACTTAGAATTAATGCTCTAGCTGAAGCATTTTCATTTCTTGTTTCAATTAGTAAGCCTAAGTCAGATTTGAAGTCTGTGCAGAAAATTCCAGGAGCCATAACGACGCAGTATATTTCATGATCATATAAAAGAAAACAGAGCTTGGAAGGCATATTTTCAAAAGAACACGATTTTGCACCTAAGTAAAACCAGCAAACATGTGTATAGTTTCATCCACGCAGGCAAACACCAATAAGCTACCTCCACCATTGTAATGATATCATAAGTATTTTCTAGTAAGGATTGAAAGAAAATACGATGCTTCAATAAGTTAAATAGGCCGAATTCCTGATTATGAATCACATGATCAGTATAGCAAATAAATAGCCAACGTGCAATATGATATAAACTCTTTTAAGGAACAGGTCGTTCAAGTAATTCGTAAGATAAGGACATGAAGCATGAACCTTTCATCGAAAATAATAAAAGCCTTCCCGGTGAAACCAAAATTTGCACAAACGAGTGCGACAACGAAACCATGTGTTTCGCTCATAGTGAAAAGGAAACGCGACACTTGTCTATTTTTTTTCGGTGCTGCGAGCAAAGACAAACCCAAAGACGACAACAGCTATGGCAAACGATGAAAGCTCTAAGCATTGTACGATTTAAACTCTAAAATGTCTTTTAAATTTTTTAGATATCGCTCGGTGTCTGTTTATCCTTCAATATTTCTTGCAGCATTTTCACTCGATATGTTTTATTGTTTAAAATCAACATTGACAGTCCGTGCAGTTGGTATTCCTCTTGACCTAATTGTGTAATATCCATTGATATACGAGTTTCAAAATAACATATATGCAATAGCAAGCAATGTCTTGTGATAGGCTTCCATAGTCCGGGAGTATTGTATATGATGCGTAGCGCAAAACAATTTTTTCACTATATATGGAGAAACTAACAAGAATTATGTAATCGCGCGTTAAATTGGTACATCGGGATATTCATTATAAGTTTAGTCCAAATTGCGCCAAGGATCTGTTTCTGATATTTTTTGTTGCATGCAAGATAGTCGTAACAACGAAACTTTTTATTCGTTATCTTTCTAAAATAAGGAATCACCTTTACCAGTATGTGTCAGAGAAGAAACGTTATAGTCATACACACTATTAAAGGCACCCTGGAGCTTGTTCTTTGCAGATGACGTTTCTTAGATAGTTTGAACACTTATCCTGCGTCAGCCGCTGTTTCACCATCCTAAACGCAACTCGTTCAACACGGTCCTGGTTCCAAGGTTTGGCTTAAGACACCTGTTTTCAATAGCATAAAACTGTTACAAATTAAAATAAATATTACAGTAGGCAACTGATACTTATTGATACTGATGTTAAAGTGACGAAACCTTGGGACTGTATTTCAGCCAAGTGTTCCTTGATTTGATGAAAACTGAAGAAGAATTTGTTACCGATTTACGGCACGTAATCGATACATATATGGCTGCAGTTGACGATCCATCGACTCCACATTCTTTGCGCTACTTGCGTGATCAATTATTTTTAAATTTTCGTGATTTGTACAATTTTCATGCCAAGTAAGGTTTTTGGGTGTTTGTCTTAGAGTAAATCTATTGTAAGACCCAGCTATGAAG
Organism: Trileptium ribeirensis; assembly: GCA_030248225.1. NCBI lineage: Eukaryota > Metazoa > Nematoda > Enoplea > Enoplida > Thoracostomopsidae > Trileptium > Trileptium ribeirensis. Next base: position 6,927 of record JASANE010014416.1, read on the forward strand.
GCGATATTTACGGATATTTCTACAAGCGAATTTTTAGCCCAAGATAATTTAAGATTTACAAGGCAATTTATGGCAAAATGTGTATATTACGCCCGTTATATCTACGCCTTTGCTGCAATTGTCAAGATTGTGGTTCTTGAAGCTTCGATTAATAGACAAAGACACTAAAAATAAAACATTGTGCGACCTTAGTAATTGAAGCTAAACAGTAGACATGATATGTTCTAAAACACAATAACGAACTATTTCAATATTATGAAGCGCTTGTACGTTAAATCTTGCATAAACAAATAGAACAAGCTACCCTGTCGGAAACACATACTATGTGTCAAGAACCTTCGTTTGAAAACGAAAAAGTTTTCTTCTTAAAAGAAGAATGTCACAGCAGTCATATTGCTGTTAACAATAGAATTTATGCGCCTGGACTACATATAATTATTTAAATATAAACTTTACGACGGTTCAGCATAATATATGGTTTTTGAAACATGTCAAATTATTTGACTTCAGCGTTTGCGAATATGCTGTCTATGAAATAGCAAGAATGAATTCAGACCTGGTAAAGTTGATATTATAATTTTCGATGTCATCAATTCTCGGAATTGCTAAATGTTTTCATCTCAATTGTAGTCAATAAATCCGAGACGTTTGCTGCATGCCATTTTTGCCTGGCATGCAGACTCCAGCGGTCGGATCTGAAAAGGCTTTTATGACTATAACAGATACGTGCAGTGCAGTGCAATTAAAGCTGTAATGCACACTCTGACAGAAGGTGAAATCAATGTCACAGCCTGAGGGCTGTGACAATAACTGCAAAATATATTTTTTCATAGCACGCCAACTTTAAAAACCGGTCTACTTCGTTTGCCATCTAAGCGTTACTGGTCGCTGAGCGATTGATAATGTTTTGGAGGTATTTTGATATTTAAAAAATTTTAATAACCGAATGAACGCCAGCATATATGTGAAAGAATTTTAGAAAACGAACTTCAGAAGCGCATATTTAAGCCAAATAAGGTTTGCAGGAAACCAAATTGTTGAATGAGTTTGGATTTTTACAAAATATAACAGTCTAAATCATATGTAGATCAAATCTGAAACAACTAGGTTTGAGCCACGCTATTTTCTCGTCTACCATGTACTTTGGTTTGTTGTATTGTATTGTGTTAATATTTGCACAATTCGTAGTTTTCTATTAAAATTTTTTTGCCGGATGGTCTTCTGAAAGCGATATATCTTTGTAGGTTCGCTAATTGTGAATCGCGCTCAATTGCTATAATAATAGTTTGTTTTGGTTTTAGCGTTCTCCTCAAAGGCCTTCAGTACTATTCAGATGATCCAGGAAAAGTGGGGCAAACATTTGTGCGACTAGTACGTTGTTTTACAGAAATTTCGCGGCATAAAATGCGAAACTTAAAAAAAGTTCAAATTTATCATTTTTTACATTGCGATCGTATTATATATTTGCTTTACTTTACGCATTTTACATTGTAGATCGTATCTTTATATTTTTGCAGGTCTACGAGGGTCAAATGTGGGCCATCTAGTATTATTGAACAGAAATAAATGCCTTGCTCAGCTTAACATATCTTCGTTTGGTACCATCGTATTCCCCGACACACAATTTTTCAGCGCATACGGTTCACTAGTGGCCGTAAGGAATCGCTGTGTTCCCGTTGTCCTCTGTTCTAAGTTTATTAGAGCGTGCTGATACCCATGTTCACGATCCACGCAGGTATGACATCCATAATGTGCGTGAAACTGCCTTTACGGCAATATGACAGTATTAACTTTAAATAAACATCTAAATGTCAGCTTGGGTTTTAAAGGTTCAATCGCATAACGAATTTTGTCCTTTGGTAACGCCAACTGCTTGCAGAATTTTGATGTTTGCGTGTGACAGTATGCACACGTTGTACAATTTATACAGCATTTGCATTACATTACAGTGCGCTTATAGTGGATGCCCTTTTTAGTGAAAAATGTTATGACAGTGAAATGAGTATTTCGTCCTAGTTAAATTGTCTAAACTATATAAAGAAGGATGTAGTGAAAATGAACTTACAATGAATGTCGTTATTGGTCTAAAAAGATTTCACAATAACTAGACTATACTGTACTTTGCTTTTGGATGGTAAACAAACAAACTAAAAATGGCATGCTCCAGCAATATGCTCAGCTTTCCCTATACAGTGATATGAATAATGTAGACAGATTGTTTTATGGATGCATACCTCTCTGTCCACCAAACTAAACTTAAGCCGGCAAACTAAAACTATCGTAACGGTGCTACTCTATACTGCAGTTTGCTTGAGAGAGCCTTTTTGTCTAGAAACTGCTTCATTTCTGGTGTACTGTTCCCAAAGTTCATGACAATATTTGCGTTTAAATAACGATTTGCAGCAAGTTGTAGAGTGCAGTTTTGCATTAGCAACATTAAATATATGGCCCATCGGCTTAGTTGAGAAAGTGAATTACTTTCTACCGAAGATTGTGTGTTCGAATTAGGACCAGAATTATTCATCCGTCCAACTAAATAGCTTACACATAAGGCCAACTAAATAGCTTACATATCCGATTGCAGAGAGCCGCTAACGGTCGCTGTTGCCACTTTGGACCTCCTCCAGGTCAAAAAGTGACGACAACGGAGATTGGGCTCCCGCTGTATACGGCGAGCGTTTTTGATTTCATTTTTTCTACTCATAATTATCTTTTATCTAAAAATTGTCTATTAGTAAAATTTAAGGAACGCGATTTCGATCATCACGTACAATATTGCAACGATCAACCAAGTGCTGAGAAACTGCTTGATGATCCGGCTGTCAGCGAATTTTTTGAGGTAAACCGGTTGCTATAGCTGTTTTTCATCGAATAAACCTAATGGTTAAGCTAAATAATTGTATTTTATCTATTACTTAATGCAACCATGGACCACGACTATACCAGTACTCAAACTGCTACTAGACATGTGTGCCCAAGTACTTTTGTTTAAATTGTAAGGTTTTACAGGTTTAAATGGTAAGGTAACTATTACTTCATAGTTTGGAAAGAATTCCTTTATTTTGTTGCACAACATGTTCTTTTAGCACGGTTTATGCGAAATCGTCGCTCACATGGGTTTAACTTTACCTCTCAGCTAGGCATAATGCATTTTGTACTATTTAAAAATATATGTTCCATTAACTCGAAACGGCAAACAAACATGGTTGAAAACAGAGTTATATACGAGTAACTTAGGCTTAAGCATAATCTCACACTTATGACGGCACAAATGAAAGCTTATGTGTAGTGTTTAAGCAAGACACTGTCCACCTTTCGCTTGCTTCTAGGTTTACTTTGGCCCAAGGCATAAGCATCAATCCAATTTCGCACGTTCGTGACATTCGCTCCAATTTTTTTCCAGAAACGTAAAGATCATTAAATCTTTTCACTTTTAGAAATGCTTAGTTTGATAATTCTTGTCATGTCTACTTTTTGCACAACGTTTGCAAAAGTGTTAATGTCGGCAATCTGTCACATAAGACTTTAATTAAATAGATATTATTGAAAAGTTATAAATATAAAAACCGACTAGATTAAGCACTATGTATCAAAATATTAGCCAAAAGATACAACATGGATTTTCAATCTTAGCTAATAACGTTTCATTAAAAGCACTCGTTCTCCAACATGGTCAAATTTCGTTAGCATCGCTTTAGTAGTAAACTTTTGAATCTTGCATCTTGTGGGACGCTTCAGGTCGTATATGGTGATTTTGTAAGAAACAGTTTGAACAAGTGTAATTCCAAATTTTAGAAAATCCAAGCTCAAGACTCAACCTACAAAGATTTGCGAACCTACTTGCAACTACCGATCGAAAGATTACAACAGTATCATGGATATTTAAAAGTAAGCGACATGCCCATGTTGTTATAACATATTTCAAGAATATATAACTGGGGTGTTGTGATTTTCCTACAGTATCATACACGCCGTGCCTACTTTGCAGTTTTACTGACTGTTTACGGTATATCATTTTATCAACAGGTATGTTGCCCAGACAGGAATATCGACATTTTGAAAAAACGATTGCAACTGAATAATATATTAGATTAGCTACTGACGGTATCTATTACTATTAATTCGCGCAAAAATAGAAGTTAATTTGTGTGTGAGACACCGTTAACAAAAATGTAGCAGATAAAAAG
>JASANE010014417.1:0-16372 GCA_030248225.1 Trileptium ribeirensis
GGCGTGATCAGGGCTTCGTTGAATAAGAGCTCTTCAGGCAAGTCCTCAAGGGCTTCACTCGGACCGTTCAGTGACGAAAGAGCATGGATTATATCCGGTTGACTGGAGCATGTCGTCATTGCGCATGTGTCCACGAAAACATAGATATGGTCAAATTAGATCAGAATAAGCCCTAATAATCAGTTGTGTCCGATTTCGGTATTAGTAGTTTTAATGATTTGGCAGCGAGCATGTCGGGCAGCATATCGAGACGGAGCTGAAATGGTTGTGCGTGGCTCGCTTAACCATTGTAGCGAATGAATGCGTACCCACCCATATGCACTCCTCGCTCACACCCCCCCCCACCAAGACGACGGATCAGATCGTAGTTTTCATCAGTGCGATACTTCGTCCTATACTAATTACATCGACGGATGTAACTACGACCTGATAAATGAATGAGGCATAGTGATTGATAAATAAAAATGGGGTCAATCACGTAAAAGAGTCGCCGCCAGCTGATTCGTGGCGGAGGTAAGGAACCGCTGACAGCCCGTCGGGCTAGAGCCCCTGATCCAATCTATGAATTATGTACTCCAAACCCGAAAGCCACGCGCCTGTAAAACGCTGAACCCACCATGATATATTAAAATAACGTTGTATGTAACAAATGTAAGCGTAAAAACTAAAGGACTTTGCATGCAAATCGTGCCGAATTATATATTCTTTGAAATAAGTTTGATGTTTACCACAAATGCAGCGGCGTAATACTGTCAGTCTAAAAATATCGTTAGCAAAAGACAGTACGTACAGCACAGTTATAAATTAGACAAACCGCTAGGACTATTTGTATACGGCAATAGACTACACCGTAAGTGACGAAAGTATATCAAAAATTGGGGGGAGGGGTAAATGGTCTCAGAGGAGAACAAAATTTCTCAAACTTTTAGTAACTCAAAAATTTTCTCCCAAAGTTTCCGATTTCCAACAATTTTTTATAATTTTTGCCATATTTACTCGATCTTAAGCCAATTTTAGCCCAGTTTCCATCTTATTTCTAATCCAATTTTCTCTGAAATTTTAAAGTCGGCGGTGGGGACCCTTTGGGATGGAATTTAAAGTGGCTTGGGGTTAGTCCAACCCTGAGAGGGACTGATCTCCTACCGCCGATCGACCACTATTACTCTAATCAAATGGGCGACCCATGTCGCCTTTAGGGGATGGACGTTATATCGTTAGAAAAGAACAGCTTAGATCGGGGCGTTCGGGGCGGCGGCCCGGGACTTAGGCTTAGTACATAACTCATATAGAAAGCTTAGCTTAGAGTTTAGTATATCGAAAATGGCAGTATACATTTCACTTCCGCCGTTAAAAAGTTACATTGGCTCAATGGTCGAAGCTCAAACTCTATCTGATTATTAAAATTGCCACAAAAAATTTCAACATATTTCCAAGTTTAATTTTCAAGATAAAACCATTCAAATTAAAACTATAATTGCTCTTCTGGCACAATTATTTTCTTTCATTTTCCCAAAATTAAACTTTTAAAATATCCACACACGATTTTTCAATTCAAGGTATAAAAAATGCTGAGAAAATACCAGTATTGACAGTGGAAAAATAACGTAATCCATTAGTCTTAACTCTATTCTATATATGAGAATGTTATAATGAAAAGTAATAACAAATATTGGTTTATGGGGCACTAAATTCGCAAATGACGGATAATGATTTCGTCGTTGTGCAAACGGAATTCTTCACTGTTCGAGATCAGTTTAGTGCTTACGGTTGATCGCAACCAACAGAGTCATGATTTTAGGCTTTGATTAAATATTAAATCATAACATTCAGCTCTCATAGTGCAATTTAGGCTTTGGCTTATTGAGAGAACGCTATAATGAGGCCAAATTACACTCCAGTACCTGGAACGGTGAAGCGAACCGGTTTAAAAATAGATATGGATGTAAAGAAACCCAGAACTTGCAGAGTTGATATTACTTTGAATAAAATGAATATACGACTAATATCACGTTTAAGATTTGATATATGAGCATTCTGAAATTTGCCGAGACACTAAAAAGACTGTATCATTTTATTTTGGCATTAAGGTGAGCGCTATATCCGCTAGCTTCTTTAAGCATATATCACATACATACCGCCATCGGTATTATCGTATTATTTACATATCCTTGCGGATAGCGTAAAAGTTTTATTCTAAGACACGTCATGTTTGCTTTTCGATATTTTAATTTTCATTTAAATTACATAGCTAGTGAAAACATGCGTGTATCTACTATTTTTGAAGCTTTTTGATAGGTTATTGCGATTTGGTTTGAATGATTTATAACTTGTCAAGCAGCGACAAACTATACTTTCCATCACTTTGGGACCAAAAACCAATTTTGGAGGCCAGAATACTCTTTCGACAAATTAACGTTTTCGAATATGTAAAAAAATTGTGTTCGGATTTCGACAACTCATATGTTTTCCGGACCTAAAAACAACGCGAGCAAAGAACGGGACCCGGTACAACGAACGAAGGATCGGTCTGCGAATCAATGATGGATGACTCGGTGCTGAATTCAACAAGTATGGCGATAAAATATTCCCTGCTTTACTTAGCGTTATTTTTAGGTCCGGAAAAACATATGAGTTGTCGAAATCCCGAACACAATTTTTTTACATATTCGAAAACGTTAATTTGTCGAAAGAGTATTCTGGCCTCCAAAATTGGTTTTTGGTCCCAAAGTGATGGAAAGTATAGTTTGTCGCTGCTTGACAAGTTATAAATCATTCAAACCAAATCGCAATAACCTATCAAAAAGCTTCAAAAATAGTAGATACACGCATGTTTTCACTAGCTATGTAATTTAAATGAAAATTAAAATATCGAAAAGCAAACATGACGTGTCTTAGAATAAAACTTTTACGCTATCCGCAAGGATATGTAAATAATACGATAATACCGATGGCGGTATGTATGTGATATATGCTTAAAGAAGCTAGCGGATATAGCGCTCACCTTAATGCCAAAATAAAATGATACAGTCTTTTTAGTGTCTCGGCAAATTTCAGAATGCTCATATATCAAATCTTAAACGTGATATTAGTCGTATAATTATTTTATTCAAAGTAATATCAACTCTGCAAGTTCTGGGTTTCTTTACATCCATATCTATTTTTAAACCCGGTCCACTTCACCGTTCCAGGACTGGAAGTGAAATTTGGCCTCATTATAGCGTTCTCTCTCTCAATAAGCCAAAGCCTAAATTGCACTATGAGAGCTGAATGTTATGATTTAATATTTAATCAAAGCCTAAAATCATGACTCTGTTGGTTGCGATCAACCGTAAGCACTAAACTGATCTCGAACAGTGAAGAATTTCGTTTGACAACGACGAAATCATTATCCGTCATTTGCGAATTTAGTGCCCCATAAACCAATATTTGTTATTACTTTTTCATTATAACATTCTCATATATAGAATAGAGTTAAGACTAATGGATTACGTTATTTTTCCACTGTCAATACTGGTATTTTCTCAGCATTTTTTATACCTTGAAATTGAAAAATCGTGTGTGGATATTTTAAAAGTTTAATTTTGGGAAAATGGAAGAAATAATTGTGCCAGAAGAGCAATTATAGTTTTAATTTGAATGGTTTTATCTTGAAAATTAAACTTGGAAATATGTTGAAATTTTTGTGGCAATTTTAATAATCAGATAGAGTTTGAGCTTCGACCATTGAGCCAATGTAACTTTTTAACGGCGGAAGTGAAATGTATACTGCCATTTTCGATATACTAAACCTAAGCTAAGGTCTCTATATGAGTTATGTACTAAGCCTAAGTCCGGGGCCGCCGCCCCGAACGCCCCGCTCTAAGCTGTTCTTTTTTCTAACGTTATAACGTCCAGCCCCTAAAGGTGACATGGGTCGGCCATTGATTAGATAATAGCTGTCGATCGGCGGTAGGAGATTAGTCCTCTCAGGGTTGGACTAACCCCAAGCCACTTTAATTCCATCCCAAAGATTCCGCACCTCCGACTTTAAAAATTTTAGAGAAAATTGGTAGAAATAAGATGGAAACTGGGCTAAAATTGGGCTAAGATTGGTAGAAAATATGGGAAATTATAAAAAATTGTTCGAAAATCGCAAAACTTTGGGAGAAAATTTTTGAGTTACTAAAAGTTTCAGAAATTTTGTTCTCCTCTGAGACCATTTACCCTCCCCCCAATTTTTGATATACTTTCGTCACTTACGGTGTAGTCTATTGCCGTATACAAATAGTACTAGCGGTTTGTCTAATTTATAACTGTGCTGTACGTATCGTCTTTGTAACGATATTTTTAGACTGACAGTATTACGCCGCTGCATTTGTGGTAAACATCAAAGTTATTTCAAAGAATATATAATTCGGCACGATTTGCATGCAAAGTCCTTTAGTTTTTACGCTTACATTTGGTTACATACAACGTTATTTTTAATATATCATGGTGGGTTCAGCGTTTTACAGGCGCGTGGCTTTCGGGTTTGCAGTACATAATTCATAGATTGGATCAGGGGCTTGACCCCGACGGGCTGTCAGCGGTTCCCGACCTCCGCCACTAATCAGCTGGCGGCGACTCTTTTACGTGATTGACCCAGTTTTATTTATCAATCACTATGCCTCATTCCACTTATCAGGTCGTAGTTACATCCGTCGATGTAATTAGTATAGGACAAAGTATGGCAGCTAAAATGGAAATCTACAAAATCTGATCCGTCGTCTTGGTGGGGGGGGGGTGTGAGCGAGATCAGCATATGGGTCGGTAGCGCATTCCATTTGCGCTACAAATGGTTAAGCGGCACGGCACAACCATTTTCACTCCGTCTACGATATGCTGCCCGATCAGGTGCTTTAGCTGCCAAAAATGTCATTCAAACTTCCTTAGATCAAAATAGACACAACTGATTATTCAGGGCTTATTCTGATCTAATTTGACCATATGTATGTTTTTTCAGTGGACACATGCGCAATGACGACATGCTCCAGTCAACCGGATATAATCCATGCTCTTTCGTCACTGAACGGTCCGAGTGAAGCCCTTGAGGACTTGCCTGAAGAGCTCTTATTCAACGAAGCCCTGATCACGCCACCAGCTGCGGCGGCTATAGCCAGTCATTCAGCAGATAGCAGCCTCAATCTTATCGGAAGGCACCCGAGGCCCTGCTTTCCAAAATTTCGAGAAATACGCCTGGGTTCTGAAAAGTCAAGCACGGCCGCCGACTCACCGATTCATTTAAGCCTTCGCCAATTGTCATCAAACTTGTATCAGCATTTTCGACCTGGCTCAGCTCTTGATCCGGGTAGAGAGAATCCATTTTTCAAAAGTTTTGACCCAAGTGACAAAGCAAAACCAAGCGATTCCGTCTATTCTGAAATTGGTGAAAGTTTGAAAAACGATCTGAAAGCTGGTTTATCGACGGATGACAATAATTACGACAAAAACACTACCACCGGATATAGATCGAGTAGCAATAGCAATTTGTCAACAGCGAGGGACGCAGCGACCGAGATTAACCGTGATTTGGCAAGCAGCCAGATGGCTAGACCCACTGCCTTCAGGCCATTAGTCCCACAGAACCACGATATTGCCTGTGGCAGTGGAACAGGACACCATATACCCGCGCTGCAACAAGACCAAGAGACTTCCATTACCGGAACACTACAAAAGCAATCGCTAGTCGCCCAGCGAACCGTTGCAGCGCAACATTCGGGGTTTTCAAACAAATCAACCACGATGGCGTTCGACCAAAGTACTTCAACAGATGACTTGCAGGCATCGTCAGGTCCAAGCATTGCTATGCACCGTTTGGAATATCTGGATACCAAGGGCACCAGCCCGGTCAACTTGGAAACATATGAATTTCCACCGCCACCCCCGCTTGCTCACTCATCACCTCAAGAGCGACTTGGTACTACATGCAAGCAATTTTTAGACAAATCACAGCTGATCAGGCCCTCAACTACTATGGAAACCGAAACCGAGCCCGCTGTGCCGGCGAGACGGAATTTTAAGGCGACAAGTTCTGCTAACTCGGAGGAAAAACAGGGAAATCAAGGTGCTCATTTCACTCGACTTCCATCACATCACAGTCGCTCAACCACGGGTCACCAATCAGAACATGGTAAGCAAACGCTTCGCTACGACTCGTCGTGCCAAACTGCTCCACAAGAACAGACTAAACCTAAACCTGCTACGCCGGTATATCCGAAAGGTGTTCGACAAATTGTTGCCGCTTTCGAAAACAATCCAGACAACGCTGATGTGCCATTGCTACCTGACGGTCGAGATTTTGCGGGCCGGCTCTCAACGTATAATAATAATCCTAGGCTCGGTGAATTAATGCAGTATTCTGGAAGTCAAAAGTTAGCTAGCTGTGGAAGCGCCGGCGATGGAAGTGAAGAAGATATCTATCTCGAGCCTAACAGTTTAGCGTTCCGATCCAAATCGTTCGATTCTTTGCCTAATGACCGAGATTTGCGTGCGATGAGCATCGAAAAATCGCCTCATGCTGCTATATCAACAAATAATCAAACTCGGAAGGCTCCAGTCAAAGAAACATCATTCGTCGAGCAGGATCAGCCGAATAATGACGCCGCTGATTTCGACGACGACTATGATCCCATGGTGATCTCGATGCTCCCGGCTGAGCCTGTTCGACGATTTGGCAGCGGCCGTCGACGCCCCAAACCTGACGACGCTGGCCGCTCGGGTATTCGTCATTCTGAAAGCCTGTCAGGAGCTGCGCAACGAAAATGTGGTGATGAAGCAAACCTTTCGAGTGAATCTAACCGAGATGATGACTGCGACGCAGCTGGTCCAGGTCATAGCCATCCATCACTTCTCGAAATCGCAAGGCTACTGAAAGAACAAGAAGACAAAGAACTGCAGCAGCAACAGCGACCTCGGCACAAACAGAAATCAAGCGAGATTCCACTAGAAACGACGCACAGTATTGAACTGGACGATAACGAAAATGGATCTGGTGCAAAAATTTATACAGCTAGCCAAGGCCCTAATAATCTAAGATTATACGAGAAACAGTCGCAAACGAGCAAGAAATCCACTGCCGTGGTTCGTCATAGCCATTCAACGAACGAACAAGATGGAACAACAGCTATCAGCGAAATACAACAGCAACAGTCAGTTGAGAGAACAAGTCGATCTGAGGTTGCGGTTGAAACGACATTTCCAGCAATCGAAGCAGAAAGCCGTAGGAAACACGCTCCCACTAATCAAACGGAACCTCCAGAGGTACCAAAAGAATTGCCCGAAATGTTGGAGCGATTCGAGCGAACCATGTCGTCCCTGCTCGGAAATCAAAACATGACGCAATCAGGTAAAGAATGTGTTTTAGAATTTCCCAAAAACGCTATTGGGTTCACAGCTTAGGCTTAGCCTTACGCTTAGATATTCGCATAAATCTAAGTAACTCCTTAGCCCGTCAAACCACTGTGCTGATTTTACTAACATTCCACTTAAGTCGTCAGTACGGTTCGAATGACATATATATATGATACATTTGTCGAGAAATTTTTTCGAAAATTTTTAGGTACCGAGAAGGACTATTGGGAACCCAAAAGATGTAAAAAAATATTTTATCATTAAAGTTAGCCAAATGGTTATTTTCTAAACCACTTCGTCAAGCTGAGTGGAAAAATGCCAAAATTATCGCTGTATCTTCAAAACAGACCAATTTCGGACTAGGGACGGAGGGAGGCTAGCCTAAAACACCCTAAAATATTTGAGCATGATTTCGAAAACATGGATCTGTTTACAACGTTTTATTTACAAAGTAGACGTCGTACCGGAATTTGTAAAAGCCAAAAGTAGAATAGTACCAATCTACTTAACACCTTTGTGTTCCGGCGGAATTTTAGAGCGGTTGCGGATTTATATCAACGTATTTTATTGTTTGAAACCGACAACATTATTCTGGGCAAATTACGGTATCAAAATAAAGCTAAACAAATATATATAGAGCAAATTAACGTATATATATTGTCATGATTTAAGACCAGTTTTACTACATGTGTGAGGCTGTGACACTGTTCTCGATTTTTCTCAGATTTCAACATTCTGTCGTGCCACGTGCACTGTAAAATCGGTTGACTCAAAAATGAGTCAAATTTAACTCAATCTGGGTTAATCTTGACTCAGAGTGTATGGGAAATCTCAAAATGAGTCAAATTTAACTCAATCTGGATTAATCTTGACGCAGAGTGTGTGTGAAATCTGAATCGTACTGAGGCAAAGGTTAACTCATTTTCGGAGTGAAAAAATTATTGACTCTGACTGAGTCGGAATTTGGGACCGACTCAATTGAGTCAATTAGACTCATCTGGACTGGGCCGTTTTTTGATGATGAGATGCGTTCATAATACAAACAGGCCAATAAGATACTACGTAAAGTCAGAAAACAGTAAATTTATAACTATTATGATTTTCGATCTTGTTCGTTGTCGTGGATTCGCCTTTCAAAAACGTGACAGCTCCGCAGTGGTTTAAGTAGGATCTCCATTTTATTACGTCAGCAAACGTGTTTGCAGTTTCTAAGTTAATTATGACTTAAGAATAAGAAATTTGTTTAAACATACTTTGAAGCAACTTGAACCAAAGTCACATGGTCGACTTATTTGATGCTTGAATTAAATCGGTTGTTTTTAGTTGAGTGCCGGTCTGAATTTACCGTTACATCATGTAGTTACGGCGCAAACATATGGCTAAAATGTGCACGGGACGGAGCTTTTAGGGACAACAATTGGTTTCAGAATGCTTTGCCCACGTGGTGTTTTAGCTTAGAGTCTCAGCGATTGTGGGACCGATCTAAGTCCCTAACGATACAACCTGCTGTGAGCCATTGCTATTGAGAGCACCACGCTGTAAATCTATAGAGAAATCCTTTTTTGCCTCAGTTACGATCTAAACGCAGCGAGAAATATATGGCATAGAAGGCGGCGAAGGCTGTGACAGTGTTTGGCACTAGCGTAATGAAGTAACGCAAAGCTCACAATAAAATTAGCACAACAGATTCTAAAGATTTGAAACTTGGAGTTGGAATCGAGTAAACTGAAAGCCTGTGATTTTAATCTCATCTTGTTCTCATTAAAATTATCTTTTCAGGAATTGTTCGCTTGCCTGACATGTCTCGTCTACTTTCATCTAAGCCATGTAATCATTCCGATAGTCATCGTTCTAAACATTTGAAACTTGGGAGTTGGAATCGAGTAAACTGAAAGCCTGTGATTTTAATCTCATCTTGTTCTCATTAAAATTATCTTTTCAGGAGGTGTTCGCTTGCCTGACATGTCTCGTCTACTTTCATCTAAGCAAAGTAATCATTTCGATAGTCATCGTTCTAAACATTTGAAACTTGTGAGTTGGAATCGAGTAAACTGAAAGCCTGTGATTTTAATCTCATCTTGTTCTCATTAAAATTATCTTTTCAGGAGGTGTTCGCTTGCCTGACATGTCTCGTCTACTTTCATCTAAGCAAAGTAATCATTCCGATAGTCATCGTTCTAAACATTTGAAACTTGTGAGTTGGAATCGAGTAAACTGAAAGCCTGTGATTTTAATCTCATCTTGTTCTCATTAAAATTACCTTTTCGGGAGGTGTTCGCTTGCCTGACATGTCTCGTCTACGTTCATCTAAGCAAAGTAATCATTCCGATAGTCATCGTTCTAAACATTTGAAACTTGTGAGTTGGAATCGAGTAAACTGAAAGCCTGTGATTTTAATCTCATCTTGTTCTCATTAAAATTATCTTTTCTGGAATTGTTCGCTTGCCTGACATGTCTCGTCTACTTTCATCTAAGCCATGTAATCATTCCGATAGTCATCGTTCTAAACATTTGAAACTTGGGAGTTGGAATCGAGTAAACTGAAAGCCTGTGATTTTAATCTCATCTTGTTCTCATTAAAATTATCTTTTCAGGAGGTGTTCGCTTGCCTGACATGTTTCGTCTACTTTCATCTAAGCAAAGTAATCATTTCGATAGTCATCGTTCTAAACATTTGAAACTTGTGCAGTTAGGAATTGAGTAAACTGAAAGCCTGTGATTTTAATTTCATCTTGTTCTCATTAGAAATTATCTTTTTCAGGAGGTGTTCGCTTGCCTGTACATGTCTCGTCTACTTTTCAGTATAAGCAAAGTAATCATTCCGACAGTCATCGTTCTCCAACATTTGAAACTTGTGAGTTGGAATCGAGTAAACTGAAAGCCTGTGATTTTAATCTCATCTTGTTCTCATTAAAATTATCTTTTTAGGAGGTGCTTCGTCTTGCCTAGACATGTCTCGTCGTACTTTCATTAAGCGCAAGTAATCATTCCGATAGTCATCGTTCTAAACATTTTCAAACTTGTGAGTTTGGAATCGAGTAAACTGAAAGCCTGTGATTTTAATCTCATCTTGTTCTCATTAAAATTATCTTTTCAGGAGGTGTCCTCGCTTGCCTGACATGTCTCGTCTACTTTCATCTAAGCCAAGTAATCATTCCGATACGTCATCGTTCTAAACATTTTGAAACTGTGAGTTGGAATCGAGTAAACTGAAAGCCTGTGATTTTAATCTCATCTTGTTCTCATTAAAATTATCTTTTCAGGAGGTGTTCGCTTGCCTGACATGTCTCGTCTACTTTCATCTAAGCCAAGTAATCATTCCGATAGTCATCGTTCTAAACATTTGAAACTTGTGAGTTGGAATCGAGTAAACTGAAAGCCTGTGATTTTAATCTCATCTTGTTCTCATTAAAATTATCTTTTCAGGAGGTGTTCGCTTGCCTGACATGTCTCGTCTACTTTCATCTAAGCCAAGTAATCATTCCGATAGTCATCGTTCTAAACATTTGAAACTTGTGAGTTGGAATCGAGTAAACTGAAAGCCTGTGATTTTAATCTCATCTTGTTCTAATTAAAATTATCTTTTCAGGAGGTGTTCGCTTGCCTGACATGTCTCGTCTACTTTCATCTAAGCAAAGTAATCATTCCGATAGTCATCGTTCTAAACATTTGAAACTTGTGAGTTGGAATCGAGTAAACTGAAAGCCTGTGATTTTAATCTCATCTTGTTCTCATTAAAATTATATTTTCAGGAGGTGTTCGCTTGCCTGACATGTCACGTCTACTTTCATCTAAGCAAAGTAATCATTTCGATAGTCACCGTACTACAACAAGAAATGATAATTACAAAGATGATGATCGGTCGGAACTTTCTCAACAACTGGATGAAGGCCTGCTATTAACTTTTGAGGACACGATTAGCGGTAGCAGCCCTGATGATCACAGAAGGAGGCTTGGACAGTCAAGGTAAAGTCTTTGTCGATTTTTTGTTGCAGCCGTTAGGTTGTGACATTGTTTTCAGCTTTTGCCATACAGTGTAGTAATAAGCTAAGCTGCACAGACCTTTCTCAATCTGGTTATACCGGAATAGCTAAGAACCCGACCGCTGGAGTCCGCTTAACAATTGAGTATGGCAAACATTCCGTATTCACCCGACCAGGTTTAAACCCAAAGCGGGAATTTGTCGCAGTAGTTCATCTCATTACAATTTTAATTGTTAAATTCGCCGCGATGTATTACCGCTAAAGATTTTTTTTGCAAAATTTCACAATTATAATTTGTTTTAAAGATCATTCTTCGTGCTTAATCACAAAATAAATGCGGCCTTTTTGGAAATTTTGTTATATAATATTACAACAGATCGTATGTAGCTCTGTTACATGCGACATGTTAATTTGTTACCTACAAGATGTCGGACGACATTCTGACTCCCTTCCCCTGAGGCGTTGCTTCTAATCCACCGATTCTTATTACTTGCTTTGACACATTTCTCTTATGAAAATAAATGTATTTGTGTGAGCAAAATTCAACTGAACTATATTTTCAGACCTCGCAACCAGTTGTATAGTTGACTATTCCTGTGCAATCTTATTAAACTTTTGTTCTGACTGGTTAAGCAGGTATTCGCCACCATAGTTGGGTTCGGCGGTCCAGTAACGTCAAAGAGACACAAGAATCCTGAAATCACGAACAAGATTCTAGCGATAAATTTGAAATTTGAGAATGTTAAATCTGAATAGCAGTAGAAGCTGCCCACGAGCAGATATTGGTCTTAAATAATACTCTCTCCGCCGAAAAGATAGAACTTGGATGGCGAACTATAATTTATCCAAATAGCATAAATATTTAACCAAAATATGAGTCATATCAAGTTGGTTAGGCCGTTCTCAGATTAGCAATCCAAAATTATAATTTACTGAAGTTGGCCAAAATACTATAAATCATTGTTTTTACATGCGAGAAGGTTCTGATATTTGTTGGTATAAAAATTGAACCGGATTTACCCAGAATGAGTATTTCTTCATCGTTTTTCGTTTAACCAAAGAAAATCACTTTAGCGATCAGAATAAATGTCTCGGTGAAACCAATAAATACGTTGCTAGATAACATGTTGTAACGATCTATTCCCGTGGAAAATTACTCTATAATTGTTGAACTACCGTGGGAATCATTTCGGAGGTAAAATATAGGTCTTGCGTCATCTGTTTATTACGTGTATAATATGTATGTGCTGTGTATATTGTTTACTGCATGCATACATTTCGTGTGTTAGCGCATGTGTAATTGATGTACGAGTTTTCACGTGTGTGAAATTGTTGTATTTATTACGTGTGAGTCGTATACGATACATGTAATTTAGCCTATGTGATGAAAGTATGTGTATGATTTGTTGTGTTCATTATGTGTAAGTTATATGGAATATGTGTAAGAGTCAGAAAATCGCAATAGTTTTGAGATCAAATTTTCCCAGTACAGTAAAGCAAAACTTTTAACAACTATAGAAATCATGCTAAATTGGACAGGGGGGATGGTTTGGGCATATACGGATTTTGATGCCAAATGCCATAGCGCACGTTGGAGATTATACATACCAAATTTGGCATCATTTGGCCCACCCGTTAAGAAGTTACGGACCTCATCCCCTCGGTCAATTCTGACAATAAGATTTTCATAAATTCGTGAAAATATAACTTTGGGAGAGTTTAAAATAATATAAAATTGTAAAATTTGTGTGCCAGGGCTACAGTTTAGGTACCTATCGGATTTGAGTGTAGCCACTGGGTGCCCTAACTATTACACTTACATTAGCGGAAATGTAAGTGTATTTCTGCTGGATTTTCACGAAAATTGTTTTGAGTTAGGGATTCCGAGAACTTCATAAAAAGGGTCTCTCTAACGCAAAAATTAAAACTTATGTTAGAGAGCGAATTTCACAGTTCCAAGAATTCGTAACCCAGTTGGCAACCGTTATATTAAAATCTAATCATTTAGAGAGGTTTGAGAACCAGGTTTTTAATCGGGTTCCTAGAATTAGGGTGTTAAAATATTATTTAAAGGGTTGCATCGTGAGCTTAGGGCCTCAATTCGTACAAACAGTGAATCGAATTAACTAACGTAATTCTCGTTGTCAATCGGTGTATTGTGTCGTACAAGTTGCTGTTGCTGTGTATCCTGATTTAATGTAAGTATCTTAAAGTATATTATTAGTATTAATAAAATATACCTGGTGTAATAAAAATTTGATGAAGTGTGGTGTTCAGTCTACCTTGCAAATCTAACGTAATCGACATTTGTGAGATCACCGTTTACATTTTGAGTTTAGTTAGGACTCACGCGGGCTACAATGTCACTGTGATCGAAATCAGTTAGCACGAAACTAACGCTTATTGTAAGTGATATAGCAATCGGTATATCGTCGAACAATGATGAAATTCTGTGTCTAACAACGGAACTCAGCGAAGCTTTCGCTTAATCATCAACATTAAGGCTCCGCTTCGCTACGGAATAAATACCGTTGTGTGCCGTGAGAGAAAACAGAATAAGAGATTATTATACTAGACTTATCGTATCTGGTTCTAAATAATGTCAAGAATGGATGAAATATTAATTCGTAAAGTGCAGTTTGTGGTACCAGAAACATTTTTACTGATGAAAATTTTTGAATACACTATATACCGTGTTCAAATTTTTAAAAACTAATGCGTCGCTCGCGATTTTGTAATCGGTAGTTTTCGAAGCCACTCAAGGGAGCAGCGATGACCAGATAATAATATAATCTACAGCCGTTAATATTAGTACTACCAAAGTGCATTAGGGAAGAGTATGACATTGCCCTGCACTAACATATAAACCCGTATTTGATAACGCGGGCGTTTTCGGCATTACCCCCCAAACATTGGGAAAGTCGGTTTATAAGCAACTGCTGGTTCAACGGACCCCACCCCAGAAATTGGGGGTTTATCCATCTCGACCTCCCAAAAAACTGGGGGGGGGGGGGTGGGGTCAGGCCCCGCGCCTTCAAACACGAGTTTACATGTGAATGCACGGAAGTGTCATATTCTTCCCTAATGCACTCGTGGCACTCCGTATATAATAGTTTGGGCCAAGATAATTTTGATGGTCCAAAGTGTAATGCATACCATGCCGTTTTCTATATACTAAGTCTTAGCGTAAGCTTAGGTTCTTATATAAGACATACACTAAGCCTAAGTCGGGGGGATATGCCCCCCCGAAACCCCGCTTTAATCTGTTCTTCTTTCTAACGATAACACGTATTGCCCCTCCGGGTCACCTGGGCCGTAGTTTGAAAGGAACTGATGACTGAACCACATTGGGCATTGCTTTGTTTACAGGCGTAAAGCCAAAAATATTTTTCGATACAACTAATATTCAAATAACCGTTCTTTTCACTCAGGGACAGAAAGAGTTACAGGTACGGTGCGGTCAACCGTACGGTTGCTCGACGAAGCCACGTTTTGCAGCTTCAAAGGCTAGACGGCAAACAGACGAAAGCCATGGTGAAATAACTCCGGCCGCTTCATGAGTCCAGACCAATCCCTGACCAGGATGTAACAATTGAAAACTCCGACCATACATGCCGAGGATGGGTTCGGAGGGGCTACCCCGTGAGGCCTGGAATGAACCCCGAAGCCATGGTCTACCCCTGACGGTACCACCCTACCCCCCTCAATTTTGCAAAAATTATCCGCGAGGCGTGGGCGTGGCGGACGAGAGGTCGTCAACTTTTTGTAACCACCCACAACCTCCTCCGACGTGGGTCCGTATCCCCTGAGACGACCTCTCCAAGGCTCCTATCTCCTAAGACGATCTGCCCCGCCGCCCTCGGCTACCCCTCCTCCGAGACCTCAGAGCGTCGGTATGTATGACTCAGAATCCGTTACCAGTTGCATGAACAAAAAACACGTTATGATGCCGGCAGCCAACTAAACGAACGTTCCAAGTACCAGTCCCAAAAACCTGACAGGAGATGGACTTATTTTTCACTGTATTGCGCTATTTCAACCAGACGAGCCAAATCCATATATCATGTTATCCTGTTCCTCAGCCAAATCCATATATCATGTTATCCTGTTCCTCAGCCAAATCCATATATCATGTTATCCTGTTCCTCAGCCAAATCCATATATCATGTTATCCTGTTCCTCAGCCAAATCCATATATCATGTTATCCTGTTCCTCAGCCAAATCCATATATCATGGTATCCTGTTCCTCAGCCAAATCCATATATCATGTTATCCTGTTCCTCAGCCAAATCCATATATCATGTTATCCTGTTCCTCAGCCAATCCATATATCATGGTATCCTGTTCCTCAGCCAAATCCATATATCATGGTATCCTGTTCCTCAGCCAAATCCATATATCATGTTATCCTGTTCCTCAGCCAAATCCATATATCATGTTATCCTGTTCCTCAGCCAAATCCATATATCATGGTATCCTGTTCCTCAGCCAAATCCATATATCATGGTATCCTGTTCCTCAGCCAAATCCATATATCATGGTATCCTGTTCCTCAGCCAAATCCATATATCACGGTATCCTGTTCCTCAGCCAAATCCATATATCATGTTATCCTGTTCCTCAGCCAAATTCATATATCATGTTAAGCTGTTGCTCAGCCAAACATGACTTAAAATATGATGCAACAAACAATTCAGCGTAATTCTAGATATGTTCAACTGAAAATTTAACCTGAGACCCAGTTTTTATTAACTGTTCGATATATTCTAGGTCTCTCAATGCACTCTATGCCATGCAAGCTCCACGACCCTACGTATCACCACCGATTGCCCGAAAACCCATTTTAAAGCATCCAACTCCTTCAATATCAGCAATTGACAGCACTGCACAATTAAATTCGGCCAACACCGGTGGTACCACGGGTTCCGGTAAAAATCATACAAACACTGGTCAAGGATCCACAAGCGCAGATCGTAGGCTTGCGTCAGCAGATATTATCGGAATATATACCGGAAAATCA
>JASANE010014418.1:0-49501 GCA_030248225.1 Trileptium ribeirensis
TGAAACTTGCCGAATGAGCAGCAGCACGTAACTGAACGAAGACGATCGCCGAGGAAATTTCACGCTTTTGGTGGTGGTCGGGGGTGGGTAAAAGTGTGGTCGGGGGTAGGTAAAAACCTGAGATCAACAGGTCGGGAACTCGAGATAGAGCTCAGGTCGTTTCACCATTCGCTTCGTGATTGGAAAGAACCATAACAGACAAATTAATTGACTTCAACCTGACTCCACCATACCCCTAACTAGCAACGGTCGGGGAGGGGAGGGTAATCAAATGTGCTAAAATCGACCTTTTCACCCTAGCGCTCGGGTAAGTAACAGCAAGCACCTGGATTAATATTTTTTCAAAAGACACCCAGGGTACAGGTATGATATAAATGAACAACGTTTCTGTACCTTGCATAGGTGACTAAGCAATGACCAAAAAAAAGAATTTGGTCGGGGGGGGGGGGTAAAACTGGGACTTATGCTTTATCGAAAGCTGTCACTCTCCATGATTGGAGTAGATTTGAAAATCGTGCAATTAAAAATGTTGTATAGACCTGACTAATCCTGCATAGAAAAGAATTTGGGCCATAAATTCGAACACGGAGCCACGACACTACCCGAAAAAAAGAGGTCGTAAAATTAGTCATTACGATTTTTATCAATTTGGGACTTATGTGGATGTCCAGCCTCTTACGGCGTGCGTGAAGCCGAAAAATTTTTTTGTTTGAACTAGCTAAGTAATTAGGCTTCCTAGCGTAAATAACATTTTTACCAGTTCCCTGCACGTTTATGTGCTACTGGCCAAAATATCCAGTTTTACCCCCCTCGACCAAAAGGTCGTCATAGCGTGAAATGACCCGCATGCACCTGGATTGTAATTTTTTCAAGTTAGTTCACGATCGTAAAAGGGATGAACGCGAACAAATCACGATTTTCCCCGCATGTACACTTACACGATTTGCGATGCAGCAATACGTAAGCTCTGTTCTCGATCACTTTTTTTACGATTTAGCATCGCATTTTACTGATCGCGTTTTTCTCATATGCTATAAAACACAAGCAGACTTCGAATATTGCTGTATGATTTAGAACGTCATTTGATGAACGCTGATAAACTTGAGAAATGTATAAATGTGCGCGAATGCAAATTCCATAAGTAACATCGTAGGGCTCATGTTTCAATGGCAAAAATGTGAACACGCATTAGTGGGCGAATGAATTATTTTATCGGTAAGATTTTGTCGTATATTCGAGAAATATTATCTAATTTTTTTCCTAGTGCTTATTTAAAGTGATATATATACAATTTGTTGTACATATGTTGCTGAATCCTCGTTTTTTAGGATTCTGAGACTAGGGGGCACCTTTGAGCAATAACAAGTGAAGGAGGCGTAACGAAAGGGCAATACCGTGAATTTTGTAAATATCCGTTCGGTATATAATATATATCATACGCAAAAATAGTCATGTATGTATGTAATGTTATTAAAGGTCAGGCTACACCTTATGCCATATTCAGAACGTAGTGGAGATTGTGTGTTGCAGCGGTGAAAGCTTTTAAATTCCGTCTGTGTATGTGATCGGCCATAATTCGGGAATGACTTAACTGATTTTCATGATATTGGGCTCATTCGAACCGGCATAGTGGATTTACCAAATTTTTTTTCAGGTTGGTTTGATTTCATAGTAAAATGATACTCTTTTTTGTTTTATATTCATTTTCATTTCTCTGTGCAAAGAACTAGTTGATATACGTACCCGATTATGCCAAATGTACTCAACATAATAATTTTGATGTTGAAATTAAACTACTAACAACAGATTGAAGGAAATTATACGTATCAAAAAAGTTCAACTCTTACGTATCGCATCGCAACATATGCCGTACTCAGGACTAACCTAAGATCCGTAAAGAGTAAAACATTATATAGTACGTACGTATGTATCAGGGAATAACCGGAACCCAAATTTACCGGAACCAGAACCGTCCATTTAAACCGGATCCGGAACCGGAACCTGGTCTTCGAAATTTATATATAGTAAAACAGATGATGGGAGAAATGAAGGTATAGTGGATTCAAAATGCATTAAAAATAACTTTTACATTAAACTTAATGTATTGCGATGGTATTATTGCCTTTCTGAAACTTTAAAGAGACTGAGGAAGCTAATAATGTTTATTTATCGATCAAATATGTCGGTTTTTGGACATTCAGAGCAAAAAATGTTTTCCACTATACACCATTGCGTATACTGCGTCAAATCGAATGTGCTTACAAAGCTTGGAGCGTAGAATACACACTTTCGCTCTGTCTCCAGGCGCCTCCCTTTACTACACATACGTTTGTTGCATGTTCTTCTGTAGGAAACTTAAAATTATTGGTTTATATGATTCTAAGAGAAGATAATAGATAGAAGGTAATTTTCTGATCAGTGGTCAGAGACACTGTTTAGGCTAGCGTTGGACAAATCGTGCCCGTCAGTTAGATCATAATGATGATAGGTAACTTTCTAATCAGAATGCTATAAATGAGACACACTGTGATGCTGCTCGCACAGTTTCAATAAATACAGTTCATTGCCAAGAAAGCAGTTTTTAGCTGCGTTGCAGATAACGTTAGTTTACTTCAATTTAGATTGATTTACCAAGTTTACAAGCGCACTGGCGGGTGCTTGACGCAATCTATGTTAGCCAAGCATACCATAAGTACTTCTGCGTGAGCCATACTCTGTTACCGAGTTGGACCGGTTTAATTCTAACGTATCCGACAGACTTCTGGATGTTTAAAATAGCTGCTACAAGCATCGACCTGGTTTTGATTTAACAAACTCCTGCTGGTTATTATGAAAAATTCCTGTTCAAATTATGTGCCCTACTTACGTTTCACACGGCAAATTGGTTAGTTAAATCTTCTTTTTTGCTTGGTTGTATTGGAGCTTGATCATTGTATAATATATTACATATGTTTGGATTACAGGATGAAGCAAAAAACGTGGAAAATTTCCAGCAAAATTTTTAAACCGGAATTCCGGTTCCGGTATGGTTTTTGCCCTTTGCCGGAACCGCAACCGGAACACGATTTTCGCCGGAACCGGAACCGGAATTCCGGTTACTCCCTGGTATGTATATACTTGCGCTCTGTTGCCTTGGTTTTGAAACATGCTACAAAGACATATATATATATATATATATATATATATATATATATATATATATATATATATATATATATATATATATATATATATATATATATGTATCGTACAACATAATTTGGTTACGGTCTCTAAGTTTTGTTGGCTTGGCATTATTGTTTATTCATGAAGCCGTGTTTTAGTGAAACTAAATTACGCATTTCAGCCACTACAAATAAAAATATATTTGTTTAGACTTTGGTATATATACTATCTTGCCAATAAATTGCATTCACATCGTGATTGTCCTAATTGCTGTTATCACACGTTTTTTAGAAAAAGTCAAGTGAAGGAATCAACAGCCGCCTTGCGCTTGTGATGAAAAGTGGCAAATATGTTTTGGGTGTTGAACAGACACTAAAAACGTTACGTTCCGGCAAAGCTAAATTGATTATTATAGCAAATAATACGCCTCCTCTACGGTTAGCAATAATTTTGCTTCTGTCACGCTAAAACGCTTATAATGCAATGTAATCTCTCATACACAAGGGCTCAAGACGATTCATTTAAGAAAATGTGGCGCTCATGTCATACTACATTATATACGTTGCGGGATCATTTGTTTGATATTTTCCGTTTGTTGTCCCACATTTCGCGATGGATTAGGTTTCCCACTTGAATTCTGTCACGCCACCTTTTGTTTTGTCTCCCAAGCCTTAAAATAAAAAATTATTCGAGCACAAAATGTGAGAAATTTGTCACCCTCTAAAAGCGAGGTTACTAACGGAAAAATCGACTTCGTCGTCCCAAAACGTATACAGTGTAGTGTGGCATGAGTGTCACACTATTCTTCAAGGGTTCCTCATAAACTCACGATGTTACTTTTTCTTAAAATAAAATTGTTTCAATTCAATAAAGGATATCTTGGTTACCAAACCAAGTGCTTGAAATTTGTATTTGATGAAATTGTTATTTAGAAATGTTAATTGATCGCTGCATCTAGATTTATTGAAACGGCGTGAGCAAAGCTAGTGTTAAACAAATGACATCTATATATCTTTTTTATTTTCGTTTGTTTTGCTGTCGTTTTATCTTTTTGGACAAACAGTTCAGATGGATGATGCAACTACCAAGAGACAGTTACATATAATGCGCCTCAGAAACATTAGATCGAAAAACTGTGGCGCCAACAATTTCGCTGCACATTAAATTTTCATCACAGTAATTGGTTTTGGGCTGTGAAGCAAGTTTCATGAAACTGGTCAACTAATCAAATTATTTGTGTGCGTTTCTCATCGCCCTTGATTGGTGTTCACATATTTTCGCATTTTACTCTGCGCGGGACAGAACGTAAATGCACACCTAGCGTTGTGTTAGCAATGATCAAATAATATCTTGCCTAAACTCTCTCCAAACTGACTTGAATGTTATTTTGGGTATTAAAGGTATACAGTTATTTAACTGATCGCCTTTTCTATTCTCTAGTATCATCTTCCTGCAGACTGCCATCTTAAGAGTATGCAAATGTGAGAAACATTTTGATCTAAGATACAGACGCGGACAAAACTAAATATATAAAAACGGACAATCTTGTATTCGTCCGCGTCCAAACGGAATTACATACGCCTGTGTTGTCTTACTTTTTGTCCGTGACCGTATATAAAACCAGCTGTATAGAGATAATGCAGTTGAAGCCTAAAATATATGCAATTGAAATCGATCAAGATTTTATAAACTTTAAAGTTATCTAATGCACCAACATCGAATCGATTGAAATTTTATTTAGTTGACACAGATCGAAACACGAAGCAAATTCTATATTTTATTATACGCTATAAAATTAGAAATTTAAGTCTTTTGTACCTATTTGTAACCGTAATTGGAACTATAGGCGTCACGCTAACGTAAAATTCGCCCGCACAGGAAAAGCTAAACGGTTCACGGATTTCGCAGGTATTGTGACCCTTAGCGACAATAATTATATTTAAATTTTGCCCACTGACTGTTCCTTTCAGCATCGATGATATTACTCGTTTTAGCATACACAGACGCTATACAGTTCATTATTAAGTTGACTTACTGTTTACATAATATATTATAATATTTTTCCTAATAGAATATCAGCTGTGTGTTTATTGTAGGAAAAGCGAAATCGAATATTACGCCATGTTGGCCAAAACAGGCGTCCATCATTACAACGGAAATAATATCGAATTGGGAACGGCTTGTGGAAAATATTATAGAGTTTGTACGCTTAGCATTACAGACCCAGGTACGAAAATTTTGTCGCTATTTTGGCTTCTCCAGCTTGGGAGACGGTGAGGTAGTAGCATTTTTCGGTTCTCCGTTGGAAATGAATGGATGCCGCGTGGTTCTGTGCCATTTATTAAAATTCCGGGCTTCTCTGGTACAATACCACTCGAATTTTTATGCTTCCCGCGGAAAAAGCGCCACAGTTGCACAGAAAATATTTTTTCAAAAATATTATGATGCTATAAACTTGAAGAAATTACTAAACCTTGAACCAGAGGCTTAGAATTTCTGAGGCAATTTAGCGATTATTGAGCACTTTGCACTAAAACGCTGATTTTGATAATCTA
The DNA here is from genome assembly GCA_030248225.1 of Trileptium ribeirensis. Taxonomy (NCBI): domain Eukaryota; kingdom Metazoa; phylum Nematoda; class Enoplea; order Enoplida; family Thoracostomopsidae; genus Trileptium; species Trileptium ribeirensis. The sequence continues at coordinate 5,721 of JASANE010014418.1, forward strand.
GCCTTTTTACCGGATTGACTGGCCTCCAGGATTCTCGAGCTGCCTATGATTTCGACGGTTCCCCCAGGCCAACCACCCTGCACCCAACAGGTATTTTGAGGCGACATAAAAATGATCATCCTAACAAAAAATGGCTATAGCAAAACTCGATACAACTGCTTATATTCAAGGCAAAATCCTAGGTAAAACGAAGCGTGGCCTGCGAAAAAAAACGCGTTTTCAGTAGGTAAATACTACATGGAATGAAAACAACTATATGTTGTAAAGGCACGAGAAACATGATAAAATGCAATAAGCTAATCTAGGGAACGGTTTTTTCTTAACTTGAACCGTGGGCAAATTCCCACTAATAATTTCCGTTCCTCACATGTTGTAGCAGGGGCTGTGGAGAGGCTTAATATTTTTAAAGTTGGAAGCACCCGATTGAATTATTGGTGTCCTTTCCTAAATTGGGTACCCATTCGTGTCTCCTGGCAAAATCTCAGCCTTGGAGAAGCCAGGCTATGTATTTGCAATAAAATTATAACTTGGTACTGTCACTGTATTTCGAATTTCTATTCCCAGCACTACAGTTTTTGTTGTCGCCCCGAAAAGGTTTGGATCGGTTATAAATCAGCGTCGCGTTTTAACCCTGAGATTTTTAAACTGGCATTGGGGACAGCGACATCTTTTTGCTTTTGGCAAGTAAACATTACATCTCCATTTAAAACTTCGGCAATTTACTCTTTTAATGACGCGTAGAATCTTATTATCTCCTAAACCTGTATTTATATTTAAATTTCAATTTCTCAAAACAAAATAATTGAGGGTGGGACACGAGTGATTAAACACGACCTTGGCTTTCCAGCTGCGGCCTGCGGAGTGATATCTTACACTGGTCGTTGACCCCGGATTTTAACGGAGTTTCCGTAACTCTTCGCGGCTAGCAAACGAAGAAGTTATACCTGGTATTCCTTGATATTTAAATTTTAATACTGTTGTCTTATGTAACTTCGGTAAAATGTCTGTATTCGTTTAATTTTTTACACTGGCTCAGTTGCTTTGTATTAAATTCATACCGAAAGTAGCTAATAGGGATTATGAGAAAGCGCCCAATTTAATGAAAGTTTATTGCTTAATCTAACTGTGAAATAGTACAGTTGCGGATAGAAATAAAAAAGCAAAATATTTTACGAAATTGTTCTTGAAAAATTCTGCGCGAACTTTTCGCGAATAAAATTGGTTTTATTTCTCTCTGAACTGTATACAGTTATAGAATTATGTGCCCAAAAATCGAAAGAAGTTCCGTTGGAACTCCATCTTTTTCGTTTAAATAAGAATTATTCGAATTGAATTCAAGGAGTTGGAGTGAGCAAACATAAAAAATAACGATCATTGAAATGTTTGCGTTTAATTTAACGAATTTTGTTTGAAAATTGTTCGATCGCGCAATCGTTCAATTTCGCTTGCTTTCGTATGTATGTGCACCAAATTCTGATTGTGCCTGTACGTCGGCTGATACTTTTAGCTATAATGTACTCGCGATTTAGTGATGGACAGCTATTATATGAGAATACTGTACATAATTGAAACGGAGCCAGCGGAGTATCGAGCTAGCTACACAGATACATTACAATGTCTTTAGCGGCGAGCCAACAACAAGCGAGCTGCGATCATTTTTGGCGGGTAGCCGGCCTGTCCACATCAGTCTGAAAATTGGCGGGGGGAACTTCGGGGACCCCCATGTTCATTCTCGGGGGAAAATTAAAAGTGAGGGGGGATAAATTTTGCTTAAAAATACTAAACATCTTCATGTATTAATACTACCGTGAATGTATTTACAAGCTAAAAACGATATTTTAGCATTATAAACAGTGGTAGTTAATGTTTAGAAATCAATTTGCAAACACAAAACATAAATTTTCAGATATAAAATTTTTTGGTGTTAGTTGAACATGGTGGTTTCGGCCGAGTGGGGGGACGGACATGGGGGAAAGTCTCACGAAAATGTGGGATTTGGTAAATGGACTGGGTTCCACCACCCCTACTGTGGACAGACCAGCATAGTGCTGTGTTTCTGCAAGATTATTCTGCTCCGGGATTAGTGCTTTATTGCTGGTTTCTCCAAATTGGAGGAGGCAAGGCCCTCTGACAAAAATTGAGCCTGGCAAAATATTGGCCTTCCGGCAAAAACGCCCTGGCAAAATTTTTGGCTTCTCTCACCGTAAAACATGCTTTTTCTAACAAAAATGCTTTTCCGAAATTAAAATTTGACAAATATAAAAAAGATTGGTAGAAAAGTTGGTTTTAACTTCTATGAATACGTTTTTGCACCGTTTCTGAGCCTTTTATTAACAATTTATTATAGCGTTTTTTCGGTGAAAAATATTAAACATTGAACATTTTTTAAATCTCGACCCTCAGTTGAAACCAAGGGGGCCAGATCACACCCCCTATCGAAATTCCGAACAAGTTCCCCCGGTTCATGTACTCTGACAAAATTTCCAGCTAATGGAGAAGCCAGTATATTCCTGTATGGCATAAGTCTAATATCGGGGCCCAAGAAATGAAAAAAATTTTTTGCTCCGATTTGCCTAAAATTTTGCATACGGGGGTTTTCCAGTATGGGGAATTCATTTTTGACACTTTTAGCGAAAAAAAATTTTTTGACCAAAAAAATTTTTTTTGACCCAAAAAAATTTTGAAAAAAATTTTTTTTTGCCGAAATTCACCCAAAACCATTTTTTGATGCCAACAGAAAAATCAACATATTCAACTTACTTTTTGGATTTGATGCAGTGCAGCTTGGTGAGCGCAACTAAGCAGCATCTCTTAAATTTCGTCGAGAGTCCTTCTTCATAATACACTTTGCGAACATAGAGCTGGAATTCGGGCGTCCCTCCTCCTTTTGCTGGCTTGGGACAGTCAAGCAAATCTTTGCTTGGCGGAGCTTCCGCCCCATACCCCGTCCTACCACCCACTGGGCGCTGCGTTGCTAGCTGTCTTAGCTAATTGCAGGGATTCCTCTCTGCAATATGACGCAGCATGTTGAGGAATGCAAGTTGAAATGTTTGACCGTAGCGTTGGCGCCACATGAATTCATCCAAGTGGCTGGGGACCATCGCGTCAGTTGTGCCGTACATTGCTTTGAATTTCTGTTTTGCGTTCCGCCACATGCATTCAACATGGTTGGTATGCGCCCCCGTAAGCGGATCAACAAAGTGGTGCGAATGGTTAACGGTTTCGTGGAAGTACCCCAAACCGTTGAGACCATTATAAGCGCGCCACTCATCTGAGTGCACCGTAGAGCCCGGCGCGATGACTCGTTGGACAATCGGTAGCAGGGTTGCTGCAGAACGGTCGTCGACAAAGCCCGGCGGTTGTATTTCCGTTTGACCATGACGCTCTCGTCTATTTGGCAGACAGCCCCGGGACCGCCAAGGCGAACTGGATCTTGCAAAAGCTTCCAGCTACAGATATCACGGAGGTACTGCATGTAATCAATAACCGTATTGTGCGCCACGTTTACGAGGAATTCAATCTGCTTGTATTTGACCTCCGCGGCCCAGAAGTAGATCAGCATGACGACCTTCTTTGGCGGCAATCTGGTGGTTGCGAAGTAACTGTTGGTCAAAATACTTTGCTTGGCATGCTTTTGGGGGCAACGCCACTTGAAACCAGCCACACAGGCATCCCGTGTCATGGTCATTTCACGTGCACAAACCGGACACTCTACTTGAGTGTGTATGATGTTATGCCGCTGCAAAAATGCAACGGCAGCTCGTTCGTCCCTTAGCTGTTCTGTTATCTCAAAAACATCCATTTCCAAAAAGCATTCGGATCCAAACAAAAACTAAGCAGGCGGTAAACGATGAAAGTGTTACAAAATTAGCTAGCGTGAGAAAAAGTAAACGAAATGTGAAAAGACGAGGCAACAATTACAAAGCCAGATAGCAAGCGTGAGAAAAAATAAAGACTCTCGACGAAATTTAAGAGATGCTGCTTAGTTGCGCTCACCAAGCTGCACTGCATCAAATCCAAAAAGTAAGTTGAATATGTTGATTTTTCTGTTGGCATCAAAAAATGGTTTTGGGTGAATTTCGGCAAAAAAAATTTTTTTCAAAATTTTTTGGGTCAAAAAAAATTTTTTTGGTCAAAAAATTTTTTTTCGCTAAAAGTGTCAAAAATGAATTCCCCATACTGGAAAACCCCCGTATGCAAAATTTTAGGCAAATCGGAGCAAAAAATTTTTTTCATTTCTTGGGCCCCGATATTAGACTTATGCCTTCCTGTATAGGATTTAAATCATTGCTGTTGTGCGTTTACTAATTTCAGGTGATTCGGATATCATCAGAAATATGCCCGGCGCTGACTGATGATTTTACGAACAAGTCACAATATTGTCAATTCGACTTAATCTTCGTTAAGTTGCATAGTCATGGAGATTTTAATATGATATTAATTAAAATATTATGAAAAGCTTAGACATGTGAATGGATATTACGAGTCACCTAAACCCTAGTGTACTGATTACCAAACTTAGTGAAAGCTAGCAAATAGCACAAGCAACCCCAGAATAGTGGATACCGTGATCTTCTGTACTTACTTAGTAACTTTAGTCTTATGAAGTAGCTGTATGTAAATATAGCAAACACCAATGGAGGTCAGATAAGTGATGTGCCTTGATACCGGCGAATTTGTAATCATCGCCACTCGACAGGCCAATTTATTTATGTATTGCCGTTTCTGTTCCATGACTGTGTATTTGTTTCAGTGTTATAATGATCACATGAAGCTACACACTCGACTAAGCAGCCCCATAACCAATAGCGTTTGTTTGGTTAAATAAAATTTAGTATTCAGCATGTTTATGTACTTCGATACTATTGAACAAATCAGGTTTGATTCGCTATTATTGGTTGCAAACTTATCTTCGGAATTGTCATTGCGTTCTATTGTGTACAGCTTTGTGTGATCCTAGTGTACACTTTAAATTTTATATTCCGTGTTAATAATAAACTGTTACTGAATTTTTTAGGGTGGATTCACACTAAAAGTTTAAAAGATGGTTGATGAAATCTGGAAAACATTGTTTGCTGGTTGGGAATTTGTGCATGTATGCATCTGTTTTTGCCAGAAAGGGCCCGTTTGAATCCACTCTTGTATCAGTGGCTTGTTTTTCTTGAGGATTTTAAGTTGTGGTCTGTCCCTTATGCTAGGGAAAATGAAAGCGAGCTGATAGTGTTTGTATAGCTGACAGGGCTGCCACAAACGGGAAAACACGGCAAATTTATCGACACGGAGACGCAAGAAAATAGGAGATTTGACATAACATAAGGCAATCGCTAAATAAAGTGGGGAATTTATCATCGAACGTTGAAAATTTTTTGGCTGGTGTCGTTGCTCCTTACCGCTGATTATGCAAAATGCTTTCGACAAAAACTGCTATTTTAGCAATAAAAATAGATTTTGACATTTTTAAAAGTTCGGAAAGAGATACATGATAGCCTTGCGTTATTTGGCTTTCCGAACAGGATGAAAAGAATCGTATGGGTCTTGTATGCACTGAATATTGCAGACACTAGGGGCTTTACGTAGTAGTTATATATGAAATAACGCTATTCTTTTTCATTGCTGGCGTATATTATTGTCTTAGCCATTATTTCTGTGAGCCTTAGGAGATTTTTAAATAGGTTTCCATTGAACACGAGGTATTTTCTGTTTAATCTTATGTAGATTGCTTTTTTTACTTGGAAAAATACTTTACTAAAATCTGAAAAAGTCTGGTAAATGAGAAATTGCGGTAGCCCTGGTATAGCTTGATATGGTACTTTGCAATTTGTGCTTTTAAATTCACATTGAAGCTACTGGGCATTCTTAACTGTTTACTAATGAACTCAGTTGTTCGAATATTAACATTTTAAATGTAAACGATCTGTTTCTAACCTGTTGTGTTTCGTGGATAAGCATAATAATGCATCATTTACGATAAGATGCGTGCGCCAGGGCCATTAATTATGTCACGCGTCCAGCTCAACTAGTTCGGGTGAGCTATATCTTAGCTGGACTACAGGGAATAACCGGAATCGAAATTTACCGGAACCGTCCATTTAAACCGGATCCGGAACCTGGTCTTCGAAATTTATATATAGTAAAACACATGATGGAAGAAATGAAGTTATAGTGGATTCAAAATGCATTAAAAATAACTTTTACATTAAAGTTAATGTATTGCGATTTTATTATTGCCTTTCCGAAACTTTAAAGAGACTGAGGAAGCTAATAATGTTTATTTATCGATCAAATATGTAGGTTTTTGGACATTCAGAGCAAAAAATGTCTTCCACTATACACCATTGCGTATACTGCGTCAAATCGAATGTGCTTACAAAGCTTGGAGCGTAGAATACACACTTAGAGCATGTACATGTCCTCTATTCCTCTATTTGTCCTCTATTTTTAAAACGTCCTCTTTTGTCCTCTATTTTAGGGTTTTGTCCTCTTTGTCCTCTTTTTTTCAAATTTTTCTAAATCTAAAAATTAACAATGGTCCCCCCTTGCCAAAAAATTAGGACGAAACCTCATTTTTGCATTTTCATTTAAAATTGCAGGTCGTCCCGTCGTTAGTAATTTTATATCTGTGGGTGGCTTTATACGAAATCTACAAAATTTTGTTTTGATGCTTGCTTTCTGGTTTGTGAATTCGTTATCAGGAAATTTATAGATATGTTCCCTTTTTAGATTTGCTCCCTCGGGTCGCCCACAGCCCACGATGCAACCGTCCTTCAAACTACAAAATTCTACGACTTCTCCACTTCCGCAACAGACTAACATTTGCGCCATACTAATTTTAGCAACGCGCAATTTAGCAAAATTAATCTGAAATGAATGGAAGTATTTTTGGCTTTAACACATTTTCAGATTACGTGTACATATAATATATATACATTTATAGACTATGTATATATATATATATATAATTGTATGTATACGATATCTGATGATGATGTAGAGTTAAAGATACTTTTGTTCATTTCAGATAATTATAATTTTTAACTGCAACAAATACTGATCAAAATGCCGAGGGAAACCAAATATAGCAAAGATTGGGAAAAACTGACAATTGGCAACGTGTCTAATTCGACTTGGCTCACCTCAGATCCAGCTTCTCAGTATTCGGCTCGATGTAAACTCTGTGGAAAAAGTTTTATTGTAAAAAGTCAGGGCTATTCTGTCATCAAACAACACGCAGCAGGAGCTAAACATTTGTCGTCGGTGAACGCGCAAGGTAACCAATCCCGACTGTGTGTTGCGACAGAAACAGGGACGCTATGTGTTTCGACGACCGAATCGACAAGCCCCGTGCTTGCACATGGCGACAAGGTTTCTAAAGCTGAAATCCTGTTTGCTATCCAGATGTCTGTGTCGAATCTGCCTTATCGTTCGATAAACCCTCTTCCCGGTTTGTTCGCCGATATATTTAGCGATTCAAAGATAGCTCAGGACTTTTCAATGCGCGAAAATAAGCTATCGTATAGTTTGAACTATGGTTTAGCCCCCCACTTCAAAGATATCACGGTTTCTGAGATCAAGCATTCAAAGCATGGATTCACACTAAGCTGCGACGAAACGACGACTGCTCAAGTTAAAAAGCAGATGGACGTCCACGTCACATGGTGGTCGACAAAGTCGGAACAGGTCGAAAATGCATTTGTTCACGCCTGCTATCTAACCAGCGCGACAAGTGACATTATCAAGAACGCTTTGTTGAACTGTTTATCCGAGAACTCTTTAGAGCTGGCCGACTTGTTGTCGGTTGGTATGGACGGCCCTAATGTTAATAAGAAGGCGTTCAGTCTTCTAAAACAGGCTGCGGAGACTCAGGGCTCTGGACTGATTGATATTGGTACCTGTAACCTGCACGTCATCCATAACGCGTTTGGCAAATTAGTTGCTAAGTTGGACGTGGACGTTCCAGAAGTTTTGCACGCATTGCATTTCTTCTTCAAACATTCGTCTCTCCGTCGCGCGACCTACAGAGAAGTTGAAGCTGTGACAGATATCACTGCGGAATTTACGACGAAATATGTTAATAGTCGGTGGCTATCCGTTGCGCCGGCTGCTCGCAAACTAGCGACTCAGTTTGATAATCTGAAACACTATTTTCTAGTCCTTATACCCCAGAGCCCCGAATTTAAGCTCATTGCGACAACAGAACGCTATAAGCTAATCAAAGCGTTTCTTGAGAACGACGCCAGCCGGGTTTACCTTGCTTTTATCGATTTTGCTGCTCGGCCCAGCGAACAGTTCTTGGCTATATTTGAATCGCACCAGCCGATGGTGCATCGTTTATGGTTTGAAATGAAACGACTTTTGTCCAAGTATTTTCGTTACTGTGTTAAGCAAGAGACATTGGCACAACATGAGGGTGATCTTGGGCAAATCGATTTGGATAGATCAGAAACATTGAAATCGTACAGCGAAATTGAAGTCGGTGTCGAGACTGTTGGTTTGCTGTCAAAGACGTTGCCACGGAATCAAAACATAATTCGTCTTAATCTCCGAGCGGCTCTATTAGTGGTTGTGGCCCACCTGCAAAAGTCCCTTCCGCTGGATAATTCCTTGCTTAAAGACCTCCGTTTCCTAATGCCCGCCCTTCGGCAGTCCTTGGGGTCGAACTGCGTCGGTCGAGTTGCGCTAGCCTTACACCATGCTGCGCCACGTAGACTTTCATTGGTAGAAGTTGATAACGCCCGAGATGAATGGAAGCTTTTTCGAGCAAATGGGTGTGATAGTTTGGACACTGATGAACGCATTGATAAATACTGGAATAGTTTGGGTAAAATAATGAGCGATGATGGCCATATGGCGTTTGCTAACCTTAGTAAGGTCGCTAAAATGTCTCTTTTGCTTTCACATGGGCAAGCGGAATTGGAGAGGGGATTTTCCTTCAATACAGATATCCTAACAAGGAAAAGGTTGGCACTTAGTGAGAATTCGGTTATATCGCAGCGCATTATCAAAGATTATGTGCGACGGACATGTGAAGGTGATGTGCGACGAATCGCGATAACACCTACTTTGCTCGCGTCATATCGAAAGGCACATGCAAAGCATCGGGAGGCGATGGAGATGGCCCGAAAGGCGGACGAAGCTAAGAAGCGGGAGGATGAAGCCGTCCGTGAGTCTGCCAAAACCGCTTGCATCGTGTCGTCGCGGCTCGAACAAATCAGAAAGCTCAAACGCACTCACGAGACCGAAGTTAAGACGGTTGAATCAGTTTTGTCAGAAGGTACTGTTGAACTGCAGATGGCTTGCACAGAGAAGAAGATGCGTACCGATGCGGTGGCTGCCGCCAATACTAAAATATCGATGGCATCCGAAAAGTTGAAGAAACTTCGACAGAAAGTTGCGGACCTCAACAAGGAGGAAATCGATCTGCTTAAGAAAACGTCAAAAAAATGAAGGTACGTGGATAGGTGCGGGTTTTCAGTGGCGTATAATAGACAGTTGAGTGTTTTTATGATGTCCTCTATTTTTGACTTTATTGTCCTCTTTTTTTCTGCGTGGTGGGTACATGCACTACACACTTTCGCTCTGTCTCCAGTCGCCTCCCTTTACTACACATACGTTTGTTGCATGTTCTTCTGTAGGAAACTTAAAATTATTGGTTTATATGATTCTAAGAGAAAATGATAGATAGAAGGTAATTTTCTGATCAGTGGCCTTAGACACTGTTTAGGCTAGCGTTGGACAAACAGTGCCCGTCAGTTAAATCATAATGATGATAACTTTCTAATCAGAATGCTATAAACGAGACACACTGTGATGCTGCTCGCACAGTTTCAATATATACAGTTCATTGCCAAGAAAGCAGTTTCTAGCTGCGTTGCAGAACGTTAGTTTACTTCAATTTAGACTGATTTACCAAGTTTACAAGCGCACTGGTGGGTGCTTGACGCAATTTACGTTAGCCAAGCATACCCTAAGTACTTCTGCGTAAGCCATACTCTGTTACCGAGTTGGACCGGTTTAATTCAAACATATCCCACAGACTTCTGAATGTGTAAAATAGCTGCTACAAGCATCGACCTGGCTTTGATTTAACAAACTCCTGGAGGTTATTATGAAAAATTCCTGCTCAAATATGTGCCCTACTTACGTTTCACACGACAAATTGGTTAGTTAATCTTTTCTTTTGCTTGGTTGTATTGGAGCTTGATAATTATATATGATCATCAATATATATTACATATGTTTGGATTACAGGATGAAGCAAAAAACGTGGAAAATTTCAAACAAAATTTTCAAACCGGAATTTCGGTTCCGGTATGGTTTTTGCCCTTTGCCGGAACACGATTTTCGCCGGAACCGGAATTCCGGTTACTCCCTGCTGCACTACTATGGTACATTTTTATAGCTTAGCTAATCTTAATGTGACAAACAGGGAGCTTATCTAGGCTCTGCGTGACAAACGAAGCGTCCGATTGGACTGCCAAAAATTAGAAATTTTATTTAGTATTGTGCTTAGTGTAATAGAATTTTGTTCTATAGTATTTTCACATTAATTTTAAATATACAATTAACTTTTTAAGCTGCATCCCGTTTTTGGGGCACTATTTAGATACGTATAATAATACAACGTAATGTTCGCAGACTAAATAGTCACTGGCTTAAGTTATAGGGCTCATCTGAACGCTTTGTGAGAAAAGCACAGTCCGGCTCGACACTCGATAACAAATGCATAGCATAGCTAGGCTATTTAAAATTTTAATAGTCGAGCTGATTGTATGCGTGACATAGTAGCAGCCCATTCGAACGCGTGACACAATTATAACTATGCGCACGCATCTTATTGTAAATGATGCATAAATCACTTCGACTTTATAGGCTATCTGTTTTGGTGGTGTATTGCAGTATACCTATACAACTCATGAGTATCAGTGCACAGTGTGTAATCCTGTTAGGTAGATTTCGGACAGTATCGTTCCATGAATTCGGTGTCTATGTTATCGACATGCTGTTGAATATATACCGAATTTAAGTTTACACCCCGTGTGTTCACAATCAAAACAGTAGGTGAAATTTTTACAGTTTTAAACAATACTAGAGTTGAAATCATATTTTCGCTGCTTTGCTGAAAAACGGTATACATACCTATACAATAACGATGCAACTAGAGGAAATTTTTCGTTCCAGACTACCGGTTACACTAAAATTATTCAGCCAAACTTGGTTTAGTCTGTCACGCTAGCGGTCTGGCTCAACTCGAGCTTTGCCTTAGGGGCTCACACTAAGCCAAATTTGGCTTGCCGTTTTAGTGTAGCTATAAAGTAATTTTTAGTCCAACAGGCTACTAAATTAGTTGCGCTTTATTTTTAAAGGCAGTGGAGACTTCATATTTAGAAAATTCTCGTAACTCATGAAATTCCACAGCAATACTGCGCATGGACATACTAAATTAAATTTTGTGATTTTGAACTCAGGAAAATTGCAATCGTCTGGACAGACAAAAATTAGTCTGTCTGTGACAGTGACATCCACGATTCCTGCCAGAAATGACTTGTTAGTTTGAGGCTTGTTCGATGTTCGTTCGAAAACTGAATGTGCTCGACCTTTGTATGAACGGTGTTCCATAATTATGTGATTGGTCGACGTATCAATGAGGGACGGTAAGTTGTCTTTAACAGCCGTGCGAGGCTATGGGTGTCAGCGGCCCGGGAGCTATACCGTGAGTGCGGACTATATTTTACCGGTAGTAGATACGTTGATGTTCACACTATTGCGTATTTTGCAATGAGCATTTTTGAAATGACTGTGATCCCGAATTTGCACCTTCAACTTTAGTGAGCGATATCCTGAAAACCTGGTGTTTTTAACAGCGCATGTTTTTTTGTATCCGGAAAATCCTTTAAAATAAAAATTATCCGTGAATTCATGGGGAAATGTCTAAAATGCGGAGAATCAGGGACGCTCGACGAAAATGTATGCTCACCAGTTTTGCTTTCAAGAATTTGTTACTAATGAGGCTCCAACATTAATGAAGTTGCACTTGGGGGAATTTAGATCTTTGAAATCCTCTGTTGCCTATAGTATACGAAGGTCGCGGATTGATCGCCGGTCTGTTACACGACTCGAATCAAAGCTATGCTTAATATGCAGTAAACGCAAGGAGCGTGTATTTGCATGTGCAGTGATAAATTTTATCGCGTCCGTCCGCCCGGCTTGTTTTTCTTAATGTCTGGGAATGAAGATATACCCTCGAACTCTTCTGCATATGATTGCGTGTGGTTTTATATGGAGTTCGTCCGCACAACCTACCCATACCCGTGAGGTATGGTAGACCAAACTTAAGGGTTACTGCTCCAACGTTGTCAGCTATCTTCTGTGTTCGCCGAGATGACATCAATATTGCTGAGCAACGCGAACTCAACCTAAACTTATATAAGTCGATCATTACCATGTCTATAGTATAATATATGCTATTTTTATTAAATTCTGTTTCTTAATCTGCGAAAATGCTGTTTGAAGAATGCGCTGGCACCATACAACCGCTATTGACATTACTAGGTAATTCGTTTAGTGGCCACTTCATGGCTCCTTCTAATAATGTCCAGTGCGCTAATCATCGAAATGTCTAAATTCTTCCATTTACCGAGCGCTATTGAAAAGATTGAAGAGTTCCTTTTCTTTAGTGGGTGTTATCTGAAAAGGTTGCGCTAGTGGGTAGTTGTCTAAAAAAACTAAGCGATTTGCGCATTCGGTAATTGACAAGGATCGGGTAATGGGGTGAACAATACCTTTGTTCGCGAAACCTTTTGCTTAAGGAAGCTGTCAGGTGGTTGATGAAAGTGATAAATTTCTGAGTCATGCAGGCTGGCGGTCATTGTCAAACAATTAGCCATTTACTTAGCCATGTGTCAAAAAATAGGGTTTAACTATATAAAGGCGGGCTTTCGACATAGATTTATATATAATTTGCATGTTTCGCGGGCCCAAAAATTTTCGAGTTCGAGAATACGAGCCTAGTGGCGGTGTACAGGCGTCCATTTTCCGCGGTTGCCGCGGATTTTTGCTCCCGCACACGTCTAATGTGGTCGTTAAATGTAATCGGATACGTACGTAAATGACGTCAAAATACTGTAATAAAACGCTGATATATATTCGAAAAAATATGGCATAACTGTTTCATGTTTACTTGGTGTCTTCGTTCGAAACCCAGTCGTTATTTCTGATAGAAAATGCATCTCTCACAATCGCGCTATCTCGTACATGAATAAATTGTTGATCTCTATTGGAGTATCAGCTAGAAACACCTACGAAACTGTCGAAACGTCAACTATATTTAATCTTTTAACACCCACCGTCGACCAACGAGACAGCTCACATTCTGAACTGTTCTTTAACAGGCGAATGTCCGCATATGCAATTGTTAGTCGTAGTTGTTTGTCGGGCAAACTCTGTACGCTAGCACTTCACTTCAGGGAAATAGCGCACTGTAAATTCTTAGCCTAGTAAAAATTTCCAAAATTCTCGATATTTTTTTGTAGATTTTAGCTCAGCATAACTCAATAGTTGGTTTTCTGATTAAACATGGTTACTTCGCGGCACCATCTTGAAACAATTTTTTCTCTACCTCTGACCAACTTTACTGTCCTTATAAACTATTAGTTGAAACATTCATTTATTGAAACTTTGACCCACACACACCAAAATATGGCCGAAAGGACATTCGCATTGGCAACATATTATAAAATTACAATTTCGGCCCGCCCATGTAAACCTGAGGGGCGTCAGGTTATATCGTTAGAAAAGGACACATTAGAGCGGTGGAGGTACGAGTGCGATTGCCTCCAGACTTAAGCTTAGTGTATGGCTCATATAAGGACCTTAGTATAGGCTTAGTATATCGAGAATAGCATAGCATGCATTTCACTAAAAATAGGGAACCCGGCTTATAAAACCGCAATTGACTTTAGGTTTTGATTCTTTTTTGACATTCGATGTTTAATTATAAAACTCTACCGGGTTCATAAAACCGTAGCTAACTTTAGGATTAGATTCTTTTTTGACATTCGACGTTTAATTATAAAACCCCACCGAGCTCATAAAACTATTTAACTTTAGGATTAGATTGTTTTTTAACATTCGATGTTTAATTGTAAAGCTTTACCGGGCTCATAAAACTGTAGTTAACTTTAGGATTAGATTCTTTTTGACATTTGATGTTTAATTATATAACTCTTTATGCCCACTGTGCCAATAAATTGGTATTGACGCACATTGTCACCGTTGTGTACTGAGTTTATCGCGCTGCGTATATTTGCACGTACGTTACTTACTCGGTTTGCGCAATAGGGGACCAAGACATTATAGCTGAAAGATAGCTTAGTGTCTGCGTAAGCTTCTTGTAACCATACAGTTTTGTACAAGTTTCTGGCACAGATTCGAATTAGTAAAATATTGCATGATACAAATTCGGGCGTTTTCATGGGGATATATATAGACATTAATTCGGGAGTTATCAAAGATTATGTAATCGTAAATTAGGCTATCGCTTCAATTTGAAATTGGGATTGGGGTTTAGTTTGTGACTGCAATTGAACAGCCGAATTCACACACAGAAAATCATTATGCTTAAATAAATCTAGCGTAATTATGCTTAATATTTTTGTTCGCTCGCTTGTAAGATGATAGTCAATTGTAACTACTTTTGTGTGTAAACGAGACCAAACAATGTATGGTACAGTACACGTTTATATACATGTGTACCAGGGAATAACCGGAACCATTCATTTAAACCGGAACCGGAACTTGGTCTTCGAAATTTATATATAGTAAAACAGATGAAGGAAGAAATCAAGGTATAGTGGATTTAAAATGCATTAAAAATAACCTTTACATTAAACTTAATGTATTGCGGTGGTATTATTGCCTTTCTGAAACTTTAAAGAGACTGAGGAAGTTAATAATGTTTATTTATTGATCAAATATATAGATTTTTGGACACCCAGAGCAAAAAATGCCTTCCACTATACACCATTGCGTATACTGCGTCAAATCGAATATGCTTACAGAGCTTGGAGCGTGGAATACACACTTTCGCTCTGTCTCCAGTCGTCTTCCTTTACTACACATACGTTTGTTACATGTTTTGTAGGAAACTTGAAATTATTGATTTATATGATTCTAAGAGAAAATAATAGATAGAAGCCAATTTTATGGTCAGGGACACTGGTTAGGCTAGTGCCCGTAAGTTAGATGATAATGATGATAACTTTCTAATCAGAATGCTATAAGACACACTGTGATGCTGCTCGCACAGTTTCAATAAATACAGTTCTTTGCTTCGTTTCTAGCTGCGTTGCAGATAACGCTAATTTACTTCAATTTAGACTGATTTACCAAGTTTACAAGCGTATTGGCGGGTTCTTCAAACAATTTATGTTAGCCAAGCATACCCTAAGTACTTCTGCGTAAACCATACTCTGTTACCGAGTTGGACCGGTTTAATTGAAAGGTATCCCACAGACTTCTGGATGTGTAAAATAGCTGCTACAAGCATCGACGTGGCTTTGATTTGTTAACAAACTCCTGCAGGTTATTATGAAAAATTCCAACTGAAATTATGTGCCCTACTTACGTTTCAAACGTCAAATTGCTTAGTTAATCTTTTCTTTTGCTTGGTTGTATTGGAGCTTGATCATTGTATAATATATATTGCATTGTTTGGATCACAGATGAAGCAAAAACATGGGAAATTTCAAACCGGAATTCCGGTTCCGGTATGGTTTTTGGCCGTTTCCGGAACCGCAACCAGAACACGATTTTCGCCGGAACCGGAATTCCGGTTACTCCCTGATGTGTACGTATAATAGTTATATTTAATAGGGCAGTATAAACGTGAGGTTTTCAAAAATGAAATTGAAATTGAGTATTTTCAAAGTCTAACACATACATGCTCTCTTTCCCACGTTGTAACGCAAATCCACACGTCATCTAAGCATCTCTGATTATGATGCAACTGCGTTGTAGCGCATTACGGCACAGTATCAGCTTAACGCAGGATTCATCTGTTGGAACACATACTCTTTGGAAGCTGTAATGCTCCAGGGCACCAATTTGCTGATATTGACATAACAGTTGTTCGCCGATAGATAAGCCGCGACATAGCTACAAATTAGTGCATCTGTCACAGCATCTTCTAGGAATTACTGCAGCTGGCATACGAATCTACAAATTGATTTATCTGGCATGACAGCACCCACAATTTGCTGCTGTCGGCGCGATATTGTCAAGGTTGTATATCGTAAAGTACTGGGCATGGGATCTGAGCCTTCACCACCTCACTATTAGTGCCTGTGCTACTGTAGTGCCGCGTTCACAGTAAAACTTATGCGGGGAATCATGCCGTGCCCTGATGAAATTGCATGCATCTGCACCTAACCCTTAGTTTATGCATCTTTTCAACTCTGCCTGTTGTTCTCTAGGATGCGTCAAATACCAAAAAATTCGGCCTTTGCGGGTTAATTATAATTGTGCCTGTATGAATCATGCAGTAAATATTGATCTTTTATGTTTTAAAAATGGCTTCAGAACCTGTTTCGTACTTATAATCAATATGTCTTGTCTGGGTTTTCAACAAATAGTCAGACTATCGTCTTGGGTACTACATTTCTAGTGCTTTTTCACTCGTGAATATGAATAACTAATTATGGGCTTGATGAAGTATTCATATGGTATACGCAGAAAACAATGCCAGATCTATTTTCACAAAGATATATATTTACTACATGTATTCTGCTAAAAATGGAGAGGTAATTATTGAAAGAAGTAAAGATTGGTATAGTGATCGATAGTTTTGTGACAGATGGACAGAATTAGTTTTTTCACAGTAGCAGAGTTCTTCCATGCGGTTGCTGTGCGGGTAAAATTTATCAAAATATTGTTATGTTCGTGCTTTTTTGAGGATTTAGACATGGTCTTGTTGATGCTGGCTTGAACGGGCTCGAGCCTTGAGCACAAATTCTAACATCTATTCCGTGTCTATACTGCGGAACCTTTAAAAATTCCAGGACTCTTCTATGAAGGCATTCTGAGAAGATACCGAATAGTTAAAGTAGACCAGTTTGTTTTCGATTTCGCTGCTCCTGCTGTTTTGTGGCCACACCAGGTTCGTAATGGTCATCGGATCGGTTATGAAAATTTCATCAGTTATATGTTACTAAACGGATTTGCTAAGATTTATAAACAGCAAACCTAGTATATGTGTGTACATACGATACAAACGTTGCGAAGTTACAAATGCGCGGATACCCAAATATTGTCTTTGTACGCCACGTATTCCCTTTCTCGTTCGCTAAACTATACTCATGACAAAATAATTATGTGAACGCACAGTTTTGTCCGATTCAGTTTCCAATTTTGATGTGTGGCAATCGTGGTGTATGCAATCTGGCTTCTCTAAAGTGGGGATCCCTGGAATTTTTCGGTTCCCCGTGGCAAAAAAACGTGGCCGTGTTTGCGACGCCTGGCAAAATTTTGGGTCCGCCCGGCAAAAGCTCCCTGGCAAAATTTTTGGCTTCCCCTCCCCCCCCCCTCCCCCCGGCAAAAACACCACCTAGACGACATAAAAAATTGACAATTTTTTACAAAAATCTTTTTCCGAAGTTACAAATTTGACTAATTTCAGTAAAAACTTTTTTGAAAAGCGGTTCACCTCAATAAAGACGTTTTGGTACCGATTGTGAGGCTATTTTTTAATCATTATAACGTTTTTAGCTGAAAATATTAAATTTTGAATATTTTTAAATTTCAACCGTCTAGTGCAAGCCATGGGGCCTCAGTTCTTACCCCTGGCAAAATTATCAGCGAATGGAGAAGCCAGACCACCTAAGGTTAAGTTACACATATATCGGCTAGTTTTAAATAGATAAAACTCAAAACGGATAGTTTTGACCGAATTTCTTATCATTCCTTTTTGCACATATAGTATGCTGCCTTTTATCATCATTTACGCTAGTGATTTGACCAAAATTTGGTTTTCGAGCGCCCCGTGAGACCCAAAAATACACATAAACGGCAATATCTTTGCAACGGCTAGATTTTTAGGGAATGTTATTGGTACCATTTTATATAGTATAACATCCGGGTATATTTCTACAGCTAGAAATAACGTGGCTTATATTCCTCTCATTTTGTAAACTGATGCTCAATACAGCTATGTATGTGTCTCTAAATTACATATTCAACACTCAGAATTAGCTACCTTGGCTATGAAACACGCAAATAGTAACTTTCAGATGTTGTTATATACTGGCTTTGACTTCTGCAAACAGCGGGAAGGGGTCCCCCAAGTAATTCAACGTCACCCACAGTCTCCCACAGTTTATTCCCTCTGGTAAATTTTGGCGTCTTCCCAGTCCATATCTCCAGGTACTTTACTGCCTGCTACAAAAATTACCAAGTTTTTGTATGATGCGCTGAATAGTGCGTGAATTTTTCTCTATTTTGGCTAAAAAATCTCCCAAATTTTCGCCCTGTGAGACTAGAAACCACTAAAATATGTTTTATAAGCAAGCGCAATCTGTTGCCAAATTAGCCATTTTTGATGATTTCTAATGATTACAGTACGTTATGATCTCCCTGTTCAACTGAACGCCTTCCCCCAGATGAACGGGGAGATTACCTACCTGGTATTATCGGTTTTCCAGTCCCGCTTTGGAGGACCCCGACATCATGCCCTTGAGGTATATTATAATTTTTGTAGTTTGGAGAACCCAACTATATACATGTGCTTTAAACTACGGCATACCAAAATTATCACGCTGAACCCTTCTTGCGTGGCAACTCGTGAGCGTTGTAGCGTACTATCAAATGTAATGTTTAGATGCACATGTAATGTGTATGTTAGCGATGTCGGTGCATGCACATATTTCCTTCTGAGCGGCCTATTGATGATTTGTTCTCCAATTAAAATGAAATTTTCATAGCAGTGTACACAATTTCATGCTGTTTCTTTCATAGGAAAGCATGTAAGTAAGCTAATTTAATGAAATTGTGTTTGCAATCTCAGTGGCGAATATGCATTCCCAACCTGCCCATTCCAGCAACAATAATAATTTGGAACCTCGTAATCGTTCAGCTAGAAGTGGTTTCGCGGACAGAAAAAATGCAACCCGAAATTCCGCTGTCAAACGTAAAAGTAAGGCAAACCGACTTCTTGCTTACACTGAGTGTAGTCGTCATAACCCGAATATTCAAGCACACAAAGCGAAGACGTATACAATGGGTTGTTCTAATAACAAGCGCAGTAATTTTGCTAGAAGTGATGTTCCGTATACTTTGGTTGGAGGACCAACTTGGGACGAAAACGGAAATATGGTGCAGCCGAGCTTCGAACAAGTGCCACCTAAATATAACTTGGAGTCTCAATCTAAACGGCGATCTTCTGCTTTAAAAACTGCATCGCGGTTGTCGCGCAGTAATTTGGAAACACATCCAAATACAGGTTAGTTTTTTATTAAAACAGTAGAACTACTCTTGTTTAAGTGCAAACGAATTGGGTATTGTATATCTAAACTTTATATCTCTTACCCAGATCATGTAGCTGAATTGACATTTTTAAACTATAAATTTTGACTGACATCAATCCGCCGACTGCCTATTCGGCACAAACTTTTCGGGCTGACGAAATTTTTATATTGTCACTGTGCAACATGTTTCAATAATAATAATTTAACCACAGTATGCAAAATGCTGTTATGTAGCGGTTGGCGGAATCTGATGGTATTCCTAAAAAGTGATTTAATAATGCACTAGTTTGTTTTTTTAGCTTTCGAATTTTTTTCTCTGGTTGGTTTTATTTCATAATAAAATGATAAATGCCGAGGCCACTTTTTTGTTTTTCGATTAAGGCTTCGGTTCTCGATTTATGAGGTTTGAGGTACGGGGGTGTGGCGCCCCAATGGTTTTGTTGTTTTGAAAATTTGTTCTGACGTCTTGAGCGGCTGATAATTTTTACCAGGGGGTTTTCGGTCATGAGATATTCATTGACGATGCTGGTTTTGCTGTGTGACCTATGGTTCATGGGTACGGGGATATGAAGCTCCAAGGTTCGGGGTCAGAGGTCAAAATGAGGGTTTTCAACCACATTTTAGTACCCTTCACGGAAGCAAAATTATTTTATCTTTACTTTCGAATTTTTTCTATGGTTTGTTTTATTTTATAGTAAAATAATAAATTCCGATGCCTCTGGGTTTGAAGTATGGCAACCACGTGCTTCTTTGGTCCAAAAGTCGAAAATTTGTTCTGAAGTCCTGGGTGGCTGAAAAATTTTCATTGGCCAGTTTCAGGCATGGCAAACTCATTGCTGGTGTTGATTTTGCTCTGAGCTTCATGGTTCCATGGGTATTGGGTATGGCATCGCCATGGTTCATCGACCCAAAATTCCTATTTTACTGTTACGTCCTAGGAGGCTGAGAGCTTGCACTTGGGTGTTTTGGGGCATGGGAAACTTATTGCCGGTGTTAGTTTTGTTTTAACTTGTGCGGTATTGTGTGATATCCACATAAGCATATCGACGTATGCTATCGAGAGATGATTGGCTGCGCATGCAAAAGGCGTAGGTGTACCCTATGTTTCACTACGTGTTGCATTCTCGATAGAGTTCCTAGTAATATAGGCTGCGATCAACTTGTTTCGCTCAAAATCACTCCATAATATCAGACATTTTTAGTTCAACTAGCATAGCACGAGAAAACTTACCGAGAATAGCTATTATTGTAAACGTCAAAAACCTGTTACTGTAGAAATAGGGTTTTTGATAAATAAGGAATCAATAAAACTTGACGGGATAAAATTGAAGCAGGTATAAATCAATTCAAAACCTTCCGAGGGAGCACATTTCTGAAACAAAGGGTACAAAGAATTTCGGGCCTTTAAGTCCCCAATTTGGAAAGCCCAGTCGATAGATTACGTAATATATTTGAATTTGAACGAGCAATGAATATTTGATTTCTCCAAACATGTTGTTGAGATAAATTAGAAAAAAATATAAAATATTATCTATGACGCTGACTTTATTAACCTTCCTTGGATAAATCAACTCAGCTCGTTAGCTGGAATTCCAACGGGGGTTCAAGGTATGTATTTCGGGCTCCCCAAGTGCCTCAGGTATTTTTTGGCTTCCCCGGTTCAGCCTCCCGAGTATTTTCCTGCATTAAAATACGCCAATTTTCCTACGCAAAGTAAAAATATGGCAGTTTGTTCTATTGGAATTTAAAATATGTCAAAATAGTTTCACTGGTGTGCTAAAAACACTATAATTGCCGGCAATTCATAGTGTAACACTTCGCTTTTTTGGCCATCTACAATTCGATCTGGGGAAACCGAATTTTTCTCCCTCCCTCTCCAAGTTTGAGGGGGCGGCATTTCGGTTCCACCAGGTTCTGTGGAGACAGTTGGGAAAGCCAGATTAGGAACATCAAATTAAAATTTCAAATAAGATAAATAGTGAAATATAACATACTGGTTTTGAATTTATAACTACAAGATTTCAGATAGGTGGAAAAATATTTCTTGTATATAGGCATACAGTTGTTCTCATTGATATAAGATTGACGAACTGTCTAATATTGATAATGTTTACAAGCATAGGGTCCATGCGCTAATAAAAAGATTTATCTGTCTTCCGGAGATAGCAAAACTACATTATTTGTTATGTGACAGAACGTTGTATCCTTATGTTTTCCATGTGTATATACACCAGGGAATGGGAATACCAGATTGAATTATGAGTGTTGCTAGTCAAACGAGCGAAGCAAAGAATTTATTCTTACTAGTCGTGACAGTGGTGAAGTTTGACAATGCCCGTTATTGGTATTTTTAGGGGGCGGCATTTCGGTTCCACCAGGTTCTGTGGAGACAGTTGGGAAAGCCAGATTAGGAACATCAAATTAAAATTTCAAATAAGATAAATAGTGAAATGTAACATACTGGTTTTGAATTTATAACTACAAGACAATAAATCAATTTTGGGTGTAAAATTTATTCGTCGATAGTTCACTGGAAAACTGGAAATCTCAATTTGTTGTTAGTCACGATGCCCAATTCCATCGTCATCTCATCAAAAAATCGGCTCAAAGGGCCTCGGGTTGGGTCTTGAAGGAGCCTCCAAAATCACTTTACTGGTTGAATCTCGACCACAGATGTAGATATCTCAGTCAAATTGTTCTCATTTTGTACAGAAAATAATCTTTTATACCATTCTGTTTAATACTATGATACATAGTAACGCGGTTCTTTTAGGATGTAGGATTTGGGTCAAAAGCGGTTTTAAAATAGGCTCACGCGGCCTAAATACACGAAAATGATAATTTTCACTATACTCTAATGTTGGACGTCTTTGGTCTCATGTTGTACATAGAGAAATTTATTCTTTATGTATGTAGCTGCAAAACGTGTGCTGCTATTGTCACTATTTACGTCGCAGAATTGGATGAAAAGGTTCAGTGACTCCAAGGGACACAAAATATAACACGATAATATTTTCGCAAGCGCTGGAGCTAAGTAGGTGTTTTTGGTCTTACATACTTTGTAGAGCAATTCATTTTCTGTGTAGCTATGAATGGCGCGCTGCTATTGTCATAATTTACGCTGCAGGATTGGATCAAAATGGGTTTTGCGATGGGCCCATAAATACACGAAAATGGTAATATCTTCGCAGTAGCTCTAGATATATGGGTGATTTTGGTCTCAATTTGCAGCGCAATTTATGCTCTGTGCAATTTCACATTACGAGTAAAATTAGTCGTGTATTATATGTTCTCAAATATTCGGTAGCTCATTTTGTAATTTAAAGGTCAACATAGTACGTACCTTTAAATATTATATATTCAACACTCAGAATTCACCATCTTGGCGGTAAGACAAGCTACTAGTTTAGTGACACGTATTTAGTTATTTCTTCGCAAAGCCAGTTACAAAGAGCTAAGATTAAAATCGCTATTTCTGGCTTCTCCATTCGATGAAAGTTTGCCTGAGGGCATTAGCCGCTCCCTTGGCTCGGAACTGGGGGGAGGGGCGAAGTGGGCGGTCGAAAAACTTTGTAAAACTTAATATTTTTAGCGAAAAACTCTAAAATTGTTATTAAGCAGTCTAAAACGGTGCAAAAACGTCTTTATTTAGGTTAAAACAAGCTTTTCAATCAATTTTTGATTAGTCAAATTTTCAGCTTCTCAAAGGGATTTTTGTAATAAATTTTGTCAATTTTTTATGCCAAAAGTGGTGTTTTTAACGGGGGAAGCCAAAAGTTTTGACAATCCAAAATTTTGCCAGGGGTTTTTTAAATTGGGGAGCAAAAATTTTGAAAAGGGGCTCCAACTGAGGGCACTCGTTTTTGCCAGGGGGTACCGAAAAATTCCACCCCAATCTTACATGTTGGATAAGCCAGCATTTTTCCGTGTTTTGTAATAATTTTAAGAACAGGCAAAGCCGATCTTCGCTAAGGGTTGATGCTGTCTGTTCTGTCAGTGGCTCAAATTTTTTGTGACCTCTACTGATGCTACTTTAGGTGCATCTTTCAATCAATATGTTTAGTCCGACACTAGTCTTTTTTGGCTGAAAAATAATGTGCGGCGATGTTTCAGATGTGGGTTTTGTTGTGATGAGATTACGATTTCATGTAGGGATGAATCCTTGAAAACTATTCTTTCTTAATATTCCGGGTATGTTAGGCATCTTCAGCTCGGGTTCAGGCATATATTCGTCCTGGCACTAGCCTGGTTTCACTTCAGAGTGTACACCCTACTTCCAGTCCAGGAGCGAGCATAGACTACGGACCCTACCCGCCGTCAATGTAGTTATGATCGCTGTTGACTCGATGTTCGCTCGTTGCTCTTTCGATGTTCACTAGTTTTCGATTGCTGTTTATTAAACAAACTGAACAGCGATAGCCATTCCTGGCGCGTGCTGCACAGTATTCGACGGAATTGGCTTTCATATTTCGAGCGAGTATCGATTGAGCATCGAGCAAGCGCTTCGCTAGAGATTTCGAAAGTGTTATAAAGCTAATAAATGTCTAAATGGTTGTGTCGTGCAATGAATAGATTCGCATTTCGCTGAATAATTGTGAGACCACCAATTGGAAACCTATTGTGTATTATGTACATAATTTTCTTGAGCAACAGACTAAGGACAACATTGCTGCATGGTACCCTCCTGTAAAATGAATATGATCTTGCTCGGAAGCAGTCGGAATTAGCATGCCTTCACATGTAGTGCTTCGGTAACTCAAACTTCAGTTGCCACAAAAGGGGAATCAGGTCCCACACTCTAAGTATAACTTGACGACCTGTAATACCTTTTTAGTAATAATAAGCTTATAGTTTAAGAACGAATCTCTTTCGATCGTGGAGCACTGATATTTGCCGAGTACTATACGCATTTTAACTGTAGTCTAAATTTAAATTTCTAGCAAGAGCTGGTCTCATCGACAGATGTGCGCGAAATAGACATTTGTCATCAGTATTATTGGAATCAAGTGCAATCCAATCCTGTGGAATAATCTCACACTTGGACGACCATTTGGGCTATATTTGGTCGCCACATCTCAATGGGAGTGTGTATTTCCACCAGAACAACGTACATGATACCATCAAGAAAGAATACACCAAGCTAAGTACGTATTTAATTTACCTATTTATTATGTTTTGGGAATAAACAGTTTTTACACTGTACTTATGTATATAGTAAACTGAATAATTCATGTATTGTATATTATATAGTTTTCGTTAAGTCGCACAGTTTGTATTTAAGCTGTTTGAGTCTCTTTAGTTACGCAGGTCTGTGTAAACTTTTACCCACATGGTGTCTTTGCTGACTGAATTAGAATTCAAGTGAGTGGAACAAAGGTTTACATCTTCATCTGGTGTAAAGAACAAGTAAATCGCTATAACATCATATCTTTTGTTTCAATAGGCATCTTGTTTTCATTAAATTTCGCATACATACCTATCGCGATTTCAAAGCGTTTGATGCTTCTTTGTTGAAAAATAATAGCTCCGAAATATTACCACGCACTAGGAATTTCGGTTACTGTGAAAATAGCGTTCAGGTTGGGGTTCAAAGCCACAAACCATACCGGAACCAAAATTCCAGTTTAAAATTTTTTACATTTTTGCCCCAGTTGTGGTCCAAACATACGTGCATGTTCACAGGGACCAAGATCTGATACAACACAACCAAATTTATTAACAACTCAGCAAATTGCCTTGTAAAAAGCAAGCAGGTCAAATAATTTCACTGTAAATTTTTCATCTTGACACTGTAAAATTTGTTCATATTCAGCTTATGTTAACAAAAGAAAACCAATGGATTGAAACACCTGATAGGCGGTGTATGTTCGAATTGAACCTCTCGAATGTGCTTAACAGAGTATGGATTGTTTAGAAGTACCTAAGCCGGAACTTTTAAACCAGAACATTGCACGGCAACATAATTCTGAGTATTTTGCAATGTTGCAATCTTGAGTAACATAAATTGCTCAAGCACCTGCTAGTACAGTTGCAAATTGTGAAACCAGTGTACATTGGAACAAAGTGGCATATTTTCAACACTACCAGAAACTGCGTTCTTGGTAATAAATTGTATTTGTTGAAACTGTGCTCAGTAATATCACAGTTTGTGTCATTTGTAGCATTCTGATCAGAAAGTTATAGCATACCTTCTGTTGTTTTTCCTATAGAACCGGATTAATAACAGTTAGAAAATTTATATCTAACGGGATGCGATCGGCGACAGGACGAAATTGGCCAGTTTATGTTCCATGCGTTGCTGTACGCAGGGCTGTATAGTAGAAGACATTATTGCGCAGGCTTACAGAAACACCAACAAATGGCATCTATATTGAAAAATAAACATTATGGAATTTCCTCAACATCTTCATAGTCGCATAGAAACAGAAACTTCATCACAATGCATTAAGTTCAATGTGGATTTTTTTACACGTTTTAAATCCACAATACCTTCGTGCTTTATTTCTTTTACTGCATACAAATTCCGAACACCAGGTTCTCTTTTTGAATCCAGCTTAAATGAACACTTCCGGTTATTCACTGATTGGCTCGGATGTCAATGTAGTGCTATAATTAGGTAGAGCATTTTAGATGGAAGTTATTGTATACACATGCTTGCGGGTTGCACGGGTATTAGTGGAGTGAGATGAGTCTCATGAAATGTTAGAATTAAACTTAAACGTGTCTTATTAATTTATCATCATACTGTAAATTCCGAAACCATCGGTCGACCCTAATAAATTTAACTTCATTCATTCCAAGCGTAAAGGTTTCACCTGTGGAGACATTAAAACTGATATGCTGAAAGCTATTCGTAGAGTGGGTACTTAATTACATATTATTTCTGTAGCGTTTATTGGTAGGCGGTTGGTTTGTAGTTAGACCTTGTGATTTTGTTTCAAATACACATTTTCAGGTGAATTTTTCTGCCTCGGCGATCGAGTAAGTTTCAAAGCCCAATGTCAGCTACCAAAAAACGGTTGTGTCTACCGGGCAACGTTGGTCACAAAAATTATGTCAAGCAATATAGTTTCTGTCAGTTCGAATGATTTAACCATTCAACACGACAACATATTACGTTCCACAAAGAATTCGGGCTTGGTCGAGAACTCGGAAGTCAATCGTGGTAACGCGGTTCCTGAATTTCACTCGGAAAGCGGTAATATTAATATTCAATAGTACTTATTGTTGCCAAGCACATCGTTGAAATAATTTAGTTCTTGTCTGGGTTTTTAGTACTTGCATGAAATAAGCGTTGCTCATTTCATATTCGAACGAAGTTCGCTAGATGATCGTTTGAATTTAAAATTTTTGTTCGAAAGGTGTTCGAATTTTGATCGAGGTGTGTTGCATGATTTAGCACACTTTTTACAATGTTCGAAGTTTGTCGACATTTGTTCGCGGAATCTAAATCTGGATCGATATCTTTTCGATGTTGATTCGATCAAACCATTACGATGATTTCACTTCTAGTGAGTAATGTACACTACCCAATGCTTTTCCATTCGTCGCAAAATAGCATTAAATTTTTGTTGTTTGAAATTTTCTGTATTTATAATTTTAACTTTGATGTTTTTGTATGTTAATTCGATATTAGGAGTTTAACTTACTACACAATATATTAATTTTTGTGTGGTTTTTATAAGTTAATACTTTGTGCTTCTCGACTCACAGTACTGTGCAAAGCTCGCATGAATTTGCTTGAACCATTGCTATTCAGTGCCACTTTGACTTTAAATATTTTATATTCGTCCTTATTCTATCCATACTCGCTAGACAATTTACATAAATACACTGTGCTACTGGTTATATCTAATGATATGTGTCCTATTTCGAATATAACCTGTTTATAGAAGTTATGCTTTGTAAGTATTGATGGGCACGGACATGGGTTACCATATTTAGATATCCAGCTAAAATTGTTGCATTATATTGGATAATCCGAATATCCGGATTCTCTGGGCGTGGACAATCATATCTTAAAATTTCAAACGTTTATTTAAACTTCCAGGACTATTGCAGCTCTAGTTTATATTGAATTAATTATTTGAGACTTGATTTTAAACAAACATTGTTCTTTTGATAAGGTTTTTCACCAATAATTACGGTGTAAGCTTACACTAAGTCGACGCTTAAGTCTATTTTAGAGAACGGTTTTTAATTTGATACTAGTGATACTATTTCTGTGTAAGGTTTCCGCTAATGTATTCATACTAAAGCTGAAATTTATGATATTTTGGAGATTTATATGTACGGTGCTAGAAAGCCGTCATAGCCAGCTGGAATCCAGAGATGCGGTATTGTCTAAAAGCCACCAACTTACAAGTGTAATCCAAGCATTCGGGTTTAAGTTTCTAATTTCGGACAAAACATGTAAGTTTGTGGCATGTCATGTTTCTTATTTGAATTAAAAAATTTCCAGCACAATACGCAAAAATCTATTTTCTGATTTGTCAAGATGGTTAAAATTTTTTGTTCAAACTAAGATATATTCCTGAAAGAAATATAATCAACCAACTGAAGAGTTACACCGACAAAGAAATTTTCATGATTTTCTTAAATAGCGCACTCTGTGGAAACTTTGTTTGCTCCTTCTCAACAAGCTGCAACACCAAAAGCCAACTTCAAAAATATGGATATATAGTGTAAAGGTCAACTGCAAATTATTAAAAAATCTGTGAGCGTTAAAAGGTTATGACTCCGGATATGGCGAAGTTTAGACTGATTATTTGACTATATATATAAAAATCCCAAAAAAAATTAGAATTGTAGGTTATTAATGAGTCTAAATCTGAGTGTAAATACATTTTGATTGCAATAAATAAGGCCGTATCATAAACTTTGTTTATGGTGGGTAATAAGACCAAGAAGAACGGAAAAGGTTTTGAAAATGGAAGTATTGTGGGTTTTTGTCTAATAATTAAGCTGAGGCGGTCACCTGAAGTACCCCTCGTGGGCCAAAGCAAATATACACTAAAAAAGATAATTCACATTAAAATTGACCGCCTAAAGCCACAACATGTAGATCCAACGGCAAATCTATAAGCAGTGCATTCTCGACATACTCGAATCAAAAGTTTGTTGCTTTTCTAGCAGTAGAATTTTGGTAACTCTCATTCTGCTCACCTGATTCAATGTCAGGATATATAGATAGCCTTACGTCGCGATAATATTCGGACATGAAATCGCCTCCGAATATCGGGACATTCCTGTCCGTCACTAGTAAATGGTAACAATTCCGCATTAACCACTAGATACTTGAAAGGGATCGCAAATTCTGGATTAGTTGCGACTCCCATGAAAGTGGAAGACTCAAATAGGGGTGGCAGGTATGCAAATTTTTCGATTCATTGAAAACAGCTTCTACATCGGCGGAAGCTGTTTAAAACTACATTCTAAGCAGCCACTGCGCCGCCAGCGTGGCATTTTTATTTGGCGCTCAAATTATTTATTGTCATCATTACATTTTTCGTCGTCGAATTAAAAATCTCTGGGTAATAGCATGTACCCGGCAATATTTGAATCTGGAGGATTAAGGTAAGATAAAATACATCTCTGGAGCAAGCTAAAATACATCTGGGGTCAGATAAGATAAAGCACATATGGGGCATAAGTGCCCATGGGAAGCTAAAGGGTTACACCTAAGGGTCGCACTCCTCCGTTCCTATGTATTCCCATGTCAAGTCATATTTACTCACTACGCGCGCCGCAGGCGCGCAGACAGACTTTTCTGGTAAAATTGACAAAACTTGGTTAACTTGCGTTTATTATATTGGGGGAGGGGGAGCAGAATGAAGAGGTGCCTCTCCAGCTTAATATTTTTAGTAGGCGATTACCGCTCACGTGTTCCCCGGTCCCTGGGTAGTAGTTAGACGTGTAAAAAGTTGTAGTGTTTAGGGGAGGTTGCTGCCTATCGGCCAAATAAGGGCTAACAATCTCTCTCGACGATTGTGGCAGCCCGGCTTATAAGACAGTTACGGTGCGCTTAGGCTTTTATGAACGTATTAAAGTGCAACTACAATGAAAACAAACGTTGCTGTCTTATGGAAGTGCACTTCATATTATGATCCGTGGCCTTACAAATGGGGAATTTATTGTTATAATAACTTTAGCTGGCGAACGCCGTGTGGTGTCTAAAATTCAATGTTTTGTGATTAAGTCAACTTGGCTTAAAAATATCGTTTTGATGATACGCGGCAAACAAACATAATGTACGATCGCAGCATTTTATTTGTAACTTAAAATGTTATTATATTTTTTTGCCTTTTCAAAATGTGTACGTTTGAACACTATTCACAGAAGGTTAGACACCATTCACTGCAAAAAACGAACCTATCGGAACCGTGGCTCAATAATTTTGAAATAAAATTTTTCGGTCTTATTGCAAAATGGTGCACTCAGATTTTGAATTACTGCGACTGTACTCTTTTTTCGTCAAAACGTTGTTGAGATTGTTTTCATATTTTGAGCCAAAGATGTAACCGTGTGATCACAGCATCTTTAGTTGCGTTTAATATATTGCATACTTACGCGATAGTTTTGAACGGTTTTATAACTCACTGCGTTTCGTTGCAAAACTTCAGTCTATTTCTGGTTCATGACTTTTTTGGTTACGATCAATAACAGGGCTCTTCATTCGCTGGAAAATTTGCCAGTGGCATGCAACGGGGGCTCCTGGTTTCGAACAGGGGCGCCCGATTTTTGTCAGTGGGGGCATTTTGTGAAGGGAAAAACTGTTCAAATCGTGTCACAAACACTGTCAAACTCCTTTTATGGAGAAAAAAGCCATTTAGAAACAAATTTCGACAAAACTTGGCGAAATTTTTGTCTTAAGGATGGAATTTTGATCATATCGAGTGGAAACAAAAAATTTTGTCAACAGGCGATGAACCGGGGAGCCCAAAATTCTGCCCGGGGGCACGAACTGGGGTATACTTGGTTTTTGCCTGGACGCACCTGAAATGCCAGACCCGCCCATCCCCCAATTTGGAGAACAATTAACATGAAGCCGCTGTTAACATTGCCTGAAACATCGTTACAACGTTATTTCTTAAAATATGCTATTGTCTACACTTGCAACTCCCATCAGTACGACGTTTATGAGGTATTCGTTTAAAAGGCAGACGACACTCTCACCCACCGCGCCGACCCACCGAGATGCCGATCCTGGAGATTTTGCGTTCCCCGCCGAGATGTGTTACCAACGTGATTTCCGGACAATCAATTTTAAGCTCACACATGTTTTGTAATTGCAATTGGCTATTTATGGTGCACTGAAGCTTGTTGGTCTCCAATGCTGTTATATTATACATCCTATCGCAGTATATACTAAATATGTATGCAAAATTACCAGGGCGTCTTAATTGTATTACAGGTGTGATTACAAATATCTTTCACGAAGGTCATGGTTTCATATGGTGCGAGAAGCTGGGCAAAGTATATTTTTGCAAAGAAGCCTATATGAAGAAACAAACTATTGGTTTGTCTGGAATTTATTTTTATCAAGTATTTTTAAGGTGGTAAATATATTATATACATAGATTCTGTTTGATGTATGAAATTGACAAAAATATAAGAATTTTGTTTCGGAACCAGTACGTATGTAGCTATGGGCGATTGTATGCGGCAGGAGTTTGGGATACAGTTCTGATATATCACTTTGAATAAGATAAACAAAGTGTTTAAACGATAAGCTGCAGCTGGCAAAAGGTAAACTTGTGAATTGTCGTATCATAAAGCTGCTGGCACAGGAATAATGCTAAGCAGTTCATAAATTAATTACGTTATGTAATTATATCTACTGAATAGGAATTACCAAACTTATAATTTTTGATGCAGTTATAGACTTGATTTAATAATAGTTTGTTATACAAGTTCAAAATTGTTTCATCGAAAACTACAAATTTACTGTTAACAGTTTATGTCAGAATACCGTTTTTCGAGCTATGAGCTTAAGTTTAGAAAACACCCCAAAACATTGAATTTCTAAAATTTTATCTAGTTGGGGTTCTTGCTTGTAAAGTGGGAACAAAATGTATTACTGCGTTATTTATACCACCGTTAAACTCAACAGTTCCATTACTTGAAACATACATTGGGTATTTTATATTATAATCGTTGTTGCAAATAGGCAAAATTTTTGTCGAAATGAAAGGCCAGATTCTATCAATATTGATTAATTAGGATTCTAATTAATTTGTTACAGGGTGGATTGCTTTTCGTCCTGTTTTAAAACAAGGCGTCACTTTTGAAGCTGTGCCACAACATTGCAATACTTCTGAAACATCCGCATGTCAATGGCGCGCCATTACTTTACGGCCAGCGGATCCTTCAATGATTATTGATTGTCCGAGCTTGTTTGTAGCGCTGGGTAATTGAGCGGAGCTCGGCGAAGCCGAGCGAAGCATTTTTATTTTCTGTCTGGGAGTAAAAAGGTCGGTGTCCGTCCGTTCGTTCGGTCAGACGGATCTCAAGAACCACTGAACCGATTGTAAAAAACTTTTTTTATTTGAAAGCCTATCATGTCAAAGTGTGCACCTGATATTTGGGATTAAAAATTTTGAGTGGTTAATTAGTAATTAGCTAATTAGTTAAGCTTATGCAGCTAAAATAGAGAATTTTGCAATATTTGTGTTATTTGTTGAAATAGAATCGTTTCGATCAAACCATTATAGGGTTTTTGGGTCGAAGAATTCAAATATAATATTTTTACCAATGATGAAGCCCTATGTCCTATGCAATGTAGTTATTTGAAGAACATAAAATTGAGTACATTCGTAATGCCACAGCCCAAGCTCCGCTCACAAATGTAGGTCCACTACCGACTAGTTATTATTATGGTGTTGTTTATAAGTTGAAATATAGTGATTATTATTGCCTAAAGTTTACTTACCTTGTATCTAGCTTGACCCCACAGCGGTTGGCCGTTACCATCTATGAATCTGCTGCTTCCACTGCACGATCTGCTGCCAGCGGAGCCATCTCTTTGAATGTGCTCCTTGGCCACTTTGCCCACGCAATGTCTCGACATTTGAGCTCAATATCCTGCAGAGCTATGCCCAATGACGAAGAGTCGCCACGTGTTCGTTTCCACCATTTCGTGTTGCCAGAAATACTCTTCTCGGTAAGCAATTCCCGTCCATGCGTAACAAATGCCTCTTTCAAGTTAGTTGACGATTGTAGGTTGCATCAGCAATGTCGTTGATCCAGGCAGCGCGATTATAAACTTCTGCCGTAGGGATTCGACCAAATCGTGTTAGCCCAGACATACGCGTGCCATGGTGATTATCAAACACCTGGATGGATCTAACATCTTTACAGTGCAGAACCGAAGTCTCACAGCCATAGTAGTATTGAACATATACAAAAAATGTACAGTTTCGCCTTCATCTTCGCATTGACATATGTTTTTGACCACAATCTTTTATTAGAACGTCCGAAACTGCAGAAGCCTTTGATATTGTATGGGATATGACCGTTAGCTGTTATTATTGACAAAAGATAGAAAAAATTATCTATATTCTCCTCTTGTTCACCTTCTAGCACAATTGCCGACACGCTATGGAGAGAGCAGTGCATAATTTTGGTTTTCCGCACGTTGATACGCAGGCCAACACGAGAAGCCTTTTGCTTCAGAGAGGTTGACATAACTTGTAGCTCTATCTCTCTCTCTAATGTAGCTAGTAGGACCACGTTATCGACGTATTCTATAGATCAACCTTTTCCCCAACTGAAGAAAATGTAACCGCGTGGTTGCTTGAAACGGCAGATTTGGAGGTCCAGTACAAAATTGAATACAATCGTGATAGTACCGACCCTTGCCTAATACCTGTCATTTCAAATTCGTATGGCCGTCTATGACACAGTATTTTGTCGTACAATTACAATAGATTATCAGTTGGAACTCCATTCGATAGACTTTTGCGATCAACGGAGACGAATGCGGCTTTAAAATCGACAAATGCCACCATAGTTGGGCGCAGATAGTTGTGTCGAAGCTGAAGCACCTGCTGCAGATAAGATATTTTATCAATGCAGTCCCGGTGAAGTTTAAAGCCTACTTAGTTTTCGTGGTCGAAGCTGTCGCGATGACTCCTAAATGGATTTGCAACGATTACTTCAAATGTCTTTAATTCCATTGGCAGTCGATAAATTCCGCTGTGGTTCCCGCGCGCACTGTTGTCGCCCTTTTTGAAGAAGGGGACAACCGTAGCAGTTACACCAATCTGACGGGATTTTGCCGCTTGACGAAATAGCGGCGAACAAATGCTACAGAAGCTTAGCGATAATATCACCTCCAGCTTTGAGTATCTCTGGCATTAAGCATCAGCATCGGGTGACATTTTGAATTTTAACGCCTTTATGACAAGCATGATCTCATTTGAGTTTTGTGGTACTTTTTGATCATTGTCATCATAATAGCCATCCCATGTGAGTTTTTGTTGCAATACAATGTTTAAGTGGAGTCAGTGCGTTTAACATACCAGGAAAGTGTCCGACCCAGTAATATAGGTGGCGCTCCAGGTCGGAAATTGCGCCATCATTGTCTCATTTATTGTATCCGACACGTACTGAGGTCGCTTAATCAGTTGCTGTCATGGTGCTGAAGAGTTTGGTGTAGTCTTCAGAAGCAAAGTAGCAATCCAGTTCGACAGCTATGTGTTGCCAGTGTGCATTGTCATCTTCTTTTAATTTGCCGTCCAAGATACTAAGGATTGAGTTTGACTTGTCATGGTACCTGAATTTTTCTGTGCGATTGCAAATGCAAGTGCTCATCAGACACCTTGCGGACTCGCTTTTCTTGGTTGTTGACAATTAATTAGATGCTTTGGTTGTGCAGTTCTGAGCTGATCCGACACCATTCTTTATCTACATCATCAGTCTGCTGTAACTCTGAAAACTTGGCCAGATCAAGCTGAAACTCACGAAGGTTTTGTAATACATGGGAGCGTTTATGCGGTGCTTCTTTTGTCGGTTTGCAGCTAGGTTGACTCGGAGAGTTAAGACAAACACACCTTGGTATGTAAGCAGCGCGTTGCCCCAGTAACTATGACAATCATGCGCAGATGTCTTAAAACCCTTTGAACGAGGTGTCTACGACCTGAAAAAACCTGATTTTTAGCAAAAAACCTGAAAAACCCTGATTTTTTTTGAGGTCCGTAGTTATAAAATCGCCAAAAACCTGAAAAATGACAAGAAAAACCTGATTTTTTCAATTTTTTTAACTTCGAAATAATTTTCAGGAGTTATCAGGTTGCAGATGCACCGTATAATTTTTTCTATTCCCTTCCTTCTCAATACATTTCTTCGCGTCTACAATTTTGAATTAAACGCAAAATTCAATTGCTAATGACTCCGACTTTCACAATTCCAGATGTTGAGATTATGTTTCATTTCAGGTTGGCCGGTGGATGGGTTCACTGGTCTCCAACAATGATTCTGCTTCCCATCCCATCCCGATAATGATTAATTTATTATATATCTGAAACATGATTCGGTCGTACTTTCTCCTTGAAATAGAATTATTTTCTTGCGAGTGTGTCGAATTCATTCGAATTCGAACCTAAATTTTGATAATAAATTTTCATTGAGACTAACGAATGGTTCTCCAAAAAGTTACTCTTTTTTGCGTGAATTTGGAAATAATGCACCTAACCGCGAGTAGAAATGAATTGGTTTTGTTAGAAGCATATTATCACATTATTTTGGTTAGAAGCATATTGTCGCAAAGTTATAATATGCTTCTAAGTATGAACCATATTTCAGATATTCTAAACATACCATAATTACTCATAACAATAGATACCTACATCATGCCGTCTTCAGCTTTTTTGAATACATGGCTCAACAGCAGTTTATTCCCCGAATTTCGCTGGTTGCAAAAAGTTCCTTCTGATCTCAAAATTGCGCGCTGTACAGCATGTAGCAAATCGTTTAACAAATGTGGCAATATGGGCATACATGCCGTTCGTCGGCACAGCAAAGGCGCTACTCATAACGCAGCTATAGCACTGATCACGGGAACTCAGAGCGTACCTTATAAATAGGTTGAAAACATGTGCTGAAGGTATTAAAATTCCTTATTAAAAACCTGAAAAATTTGCCCCAAAAACCTGAAAAAAATGAGCGAGTCAGCCCATAGACACCCTGTTTGAAAGCAGAATGTGGTCTATTTGATTTCGAGTTACATTCCTTGAAGCTCGCCATGCTTGCAGGTGCCGCACACGGTGTTGAAGAATAGCATTGTGTAGATTTCATGGATAAACAATTGCGAGGAATATTTGACGTGAAGATTGCAGAGAATAACTTGCACCAGGTTTCCTGCAAACTCAGAAATCACACCTACCAGGTAACCGCCAGATACTGATAGACGTTAAGACTGGATTTCTATCTGGTAAAGCTTATTAAAAGGCGACCTTAACCGACCTTGTCATAGACCGTGACTTTGCATTGGAAACTTTTTGTAGCTCAATGGGAGCCACTCCATTCAGAAGCTGTACCTTCCGAGACTGCCTCTTCTGGTACGGAACTGCTTATTCAAACGGAGCGAGCGAAACGAGCAGAGTTTCCACTGAGGGCGTTAAGGGGAATCTTGAAAATTTCTTTTTGTCTATCGCTGTCATTCATAACTCATTTTTGGATGGACGGATTTCGACATTTTTTCTTCGATATCAGAAGTGACGAGAATGTTCAATTTAGCTGAACGCGAGCAGCTGCGACCTCATCTTCCGGATCAAAATGGCAAAAAATAGGTTTTTGAGGGTTCTTTTTTAAAGCTGGTCATACGAGTACCAACCTTTCGCAGCCCATATCTCGCGACACATTCTTCGCTTCTAAACTCGAGTAGAGTCAGCTGAAGAACTTTGCTGACTACGACTTTTTTGTGGTACCACCCTCTGGGTCGCTGTGGGCCCGAACATGGTTCATTGATCCGTTGGCCGAAATAGCGATTTTTCAGATTTCGCCGTGTCATTTCTTGTTTTTACCATACACTGGGTGCCTATAATTAGATTGTCAAGCACGCTCCATACGACTAGTGTTTCTACCTAGAGTCCAACTTAACTATATGATTTTTTTTCATGGGTTTTAACGGAGTTTAGGGTCAATGAAGCCGATTTCCAGAATATAGTCTGTCTTCAGTTATTGGTTACTTATTGCGTACAGGTCATCAAAAGTTTTCTATATAGGTTTTCCGGTAGATTAAATAGAATGGTTTTGTTATATAGAGAGTCAAAAACAAGTGTCGTATGTCTTTACAGAGGTTTTCATTGAGTTTAGCTACAGCGAACCCTTATTTCTAGAAAATTGAATGTCCTTGGTAGTTTGGCACATGGCATTATAAATAGTTTATATGGAGGTTTTTGGTATGCTGAATACAATGATTTAGTTCTTTAGAGTCATTCATATTTCGTAAGATTTCATGAATTTTCAGTGGGTGTAAGGTGAATGAACCCCATTTCCAGGATTATAGTCTGTCTGCAGTTGTTTGGTTACGTATTGCCGACAGGTCATCAAGGACTGTCTATACAGGTTCCCGGTAGGCTGAATAGAGTTGCTTGATTACCTAGAGACTAACACAAATACTTGATAAGTTATCAGTTGTTTTCGATGGACTTAGGGTCGACGAGCTTTTAGAATTCTCAATGGATTCGAGTTCGAGAGGTTTTAGGGTGGTATATACATCAAACACAGTGTGCTATAGGTGGTTAAACAAAATGATAATTTACAAATTAAACCACGATCGCTCCGTTTCACCCTCGCTTGCGAGATACTAGTTGGTTATTCGCAGCTAACCAGTATATCTATTGGCCGTTCGGCTGTACGCCCGTGACGACCCGTTCCATAAGATAAAGATATCCCACGAGGAGGTTTACCTACTGTATGTATATTAATCAGCTTCCACGATAATTTATTATTAATCTTCATGGCATCTTATTTATTTGCGTAAATTGGTTATGCTGTGCAGATTTATAGCTTGCTGAATACAAGGAAAGCAATGGTAATACGCCTGCAATACGCAAGTGTAGCTATTGTTCACTGCATCGCGAAAAATAACTCATGGAAGTTATGATTTGTAGGTTCCCTTTACTTTTTCAGTGCAGGAAGAAATAAAAATTCCTTAGCTTCTCAATGTGGGGAACATGGCGTATTATATTTTGGAAACTTTTAAATGTGGCTGAGAAAGAAAATTTTGGAACCTGAAAATATTTGTCGTCCAGCCTAAACTATCCACAATAACTCCTATTGTCTTCGCCGCGGGAATAACCAGTTGTATGATATGTCCTCACACCTAATTCGAAAAATTTAGTGTCTGTTCAAATAGATTTTGAGACAACTTCTCTTAAACTTCACCGCATACACTTACATAGTTATTCTTCTTGATGATTTTAATGTTGGTACTTTTATAGCGTTTAAGTGATAATTAATTTTGTCATATTAGCGAATAAAAAGTGTTCAAAATTCTGTCGCTTGGGCACACAATTATTTTTCGCACTGCTAAACCATGTGTTTTGTTGACCTATTTGAATCTGGCTTCTGATTGTCTTAGCCGTGAAGTTGCAGCAGATTATAGTTTGTTCATTTTAAGATGTAGATATTCTTTGTGATTTTGTCTAGAAATTTCGAATGTCCGGTTGGATTTTGCTAAAGATTTTTTGGCACTACTGTTCTGGCCTGTACATAGTCTTCCGAAAATGGGGTAGGAAACTTTGGGAGTCTCGTGTTCATAATTTTCGGGCGAAGTTTCAAAGTGGGGAACAATTATGTTAAAATTTTCATGTACTTTTACTATTCTGCAAATATATTCAGGTTATAACGCAGCGCTTTGTTATTACATAGTAGTGTTATTTAAATAACATTGTACAGAAAATTTGACGTTGTGGACATAAATTATTAAATGATAGATTTAATCGAATATAGAAGTTTCGGGCGAGTGGGGGCGAGAACATGGAGCAAAATTTCGCGAACATGGGGCATATCAAAAGTAGGTGTTTCCCACTTCCTTCCACTGCAGACAGGCAAGCTGCTTTTTTATGGTTCATAATTATTCAGATGCTAACATCAATTCAGGACATCATATACAATGTTATCAGGTAAAATATGAAAAAATAGGCTTATCCCTGTAGACGAAACAAACAACACAATCCTGTTTTGTTTTGTATAAAACATGGTAGAATTTCAAAATTAAACTTTTTGATCAGGAACGTTTTCAACTCAGAATATATACAATACGCGCCAGAAATATGACCTCGATCCTGTCGCGAGCGAGTGGCTCGCCCGACATGTGGAAACTATTTAAATTAATAATAGATTATATTTTTAGAACGAATTTATTTCGAACATGTCGAGAGTGCAATAGTTGCAAATTTGAGTTATGGATACCGCAAAAAATTCGATGGATGACTGCCCCAAATTTCACCACATGAAGAGTAGGAATTCCTCCGTAACAGTCAGAATTCAATAAAACTTGGCTGATGGTTGTTCGGGCAGAGAATGTGTAGTGTCAAAGATCCAGATTCCCCCAAAGTTGAGTTCTTCTCTTCGCTAACCGTCGAAAATGTTGTTGCGCATTTTTACGTTTTTAAAAAATTGCCCATGTAGAAGCCAAGTTACGAAAATGCATAAGATTTTGAGCAAAAATCTGGTTATGTGTTAAACTATGATAGACATTTAACACAGTAACGAAATAAACCACAATTGGGAATTAACACTGTCGGATAAAAAGCGGTAGCGCACCGAGCGTAACGTATTATGTTGATTCATTTGACATATTACAGTCTCAACAAGTAATAGTCAGTTATCAGGTAACAAACCGAGTGTTGTTTGCACTCACATAAACGTGCGTATAAATTTTGCACGTCTCTGCGCGCACTACATACATATTTTGTGAATCGCGCATGTGTGAACGCGCATGTTTATCATTTAATAATTTCGTTAGTGTTCGCATTTTTGATGAATTTGAAGGTAAATTTCTATATTTTTTCCATTTTAGCGATTGTAAAACGTGTAATGTCAACGTACGGTGCTCTTGAAACTTTGCCAATGATCTCCGGACATAAAAAAGATCAAAAATTTGCGATCTTTTTTACAAAAAGCGACTGCTATACGCAGACGTTCCCAAGTAATCAATGTAGTGGAAGCTTACGCGGATTAATTGCCGAAGCTAAAACCTACGTCAATAGCAACATTTCTAAAAACGCGGATTCAAATAATGTGTTCGGCTCTTTTCAACATTTTGACTGCAACGAAATCAATAATGAATCAAATAAAGAAGTTAAATTGCCGTTCAAAGTTGGCCAGATGGTTGAAGTCGTATTCGTCTCACAATCCGAGATTCACGGTTTTCAGTGGCGTGCTGTTTGCGTCAAATTACCGTCTGATACATCTACCTCTGAGTTTGGAGAAAAAAACAGTTGCCATCAGCAAAGTGGAACGTTAGACGTCGACTATTTTAAGCACCAGAACCTCAACTTATCTTCGTGTGTTTCAAAAATGGCTGGCATTTCTATCTCTTGTCCTGGCGAAACTGATATAACTGACGACGGCACCAATGTTGTAAAATCGAACGAACAGCAGCTTTTGGTACCGGATGGTCGTTATTGTGCGTCATCTAGCACGGCAGTCTTTGGCAATTTAAACGGTGCTAAAAATAGTGTAGCTAAATCGTACAGTCAAATTGTAAAACAAGAAAAAAACAACCTGGTAATAAACAATACATTTTTTGTTTGTGGCCAAAAGATAAAAATGGTCTGTCATTTTAGTATGGGGAAGTGGCGACTGACCCTCATTTACAGCCCGTAACCCCTAAGAGGTAAGAGGCACTCCCTTTCTTGAGCCAATTTTTCGGATTTTAGCCAATTTTTGATAAAATTTATATGACTTTTAACAATTTTTGCTATTACTTTGTCAAATTTTTGTGAATGTCACCTAGTGTTTCCCAAAATTTTGCCGATTTTTTATCAAATTATCATTTTTTTGCTAAAATTTCTATTATTTGCAAAAACATGCCTTTGTCTAGTCATGGTGTCTCTGATTGTTAGATGTCACAGCTGACCCATAGTGTCAGAGGCCTAAAAATCTCGAGGTTTCAAATAAGCAGTGCAAAATCACTGGTCTTTTAGAGTATTTTTCTTTAGTGATATATAATAATAATTTTTAACTTGTATTGTTATTCAGTGTTAGTTTTCCTGTAAATAAATTATTTTGACGGTCGTAGCAGAAAAAATAATTTTTACATTTAATAATAAATCATAACTAATAGTGTATCACAATAATAATAAATCGATAACTATAAGTACATAGTACTATGAGACTGAAAGATTAATATTTGTTACCAAATTTGTATTACGAATTTTCTATGTAAGTGCAACATGTATTTCAATCTCACGAATGGCATTCGGAAGTATAAGTATATTGTCTTATATATCACAGTTTCGGTATGCATCAAAATTTTGACCCCGTTTCAACATTTTACTTTAGATTTAGTGGATAATCAAGGTTGTGGTGAGATTTTTTCATCTTATTTTCTGGTATCTCCATTGCATGGCGAACGGAGAATGATTATTTTGACACTGAAGTGTATTTGCTTTTTGTTTGCGGCATTTGAAATTCTGAGATAAGTAGCGTTAAGCCGCAGGTGTTACAGTGAATACCACCGTGCATGGCCAATAGACTTAACAATACCTCGTTTTTTACTCGCAAACTGAGTTTTTAGCATTTCAATGTGATTTTAGTGTTTTTTCACCCTGTATACGATTTCCTTTAGCGTTTTTCAGTACAGTGAGCGGAAATGCGTTAAAATCGCCACAGAAACGCACCAGTGTCTCTAATTCAGAGGAAAAGAAATTTTAAAGCAAGTTTTTACTTATTTATTTGCGAAATTTTTGGCTTACGAATGGATCTAAGTAAAAAGATGTCAATTTTTGTTTCTTACCTGCCTGTTTTACCGGTGGAAGCCAATATTTTCTGTTAGGGCTATTTAACCCAGAGGAAACCAACGTTTTGCTGTGAAACACGAACTAGACGATCTGTCAATGCTAAGGGTCCACCACCACCACTAAATTTGAAGAGCCTAAAATGAAGCGATTTTATAGCCACTATACTGTCCCAGTTTGAGCTTGGATCATATTGCTTCAAAAACGTGAAATACTTTATCGAGTCACAAGTTGTTTTGTAATTCGTTATTATTTTCTAATTTATTTTAAAAATATAATGTTTTGAGATCTTTTCAGACGAAGACTCTATGGCCATTTTGCTATAGAGATTGTATATCATATATTTCAAATTTTACGTTATTGTAGCTGAATAAAATAATTTTATAAAGTTTTGCTACATAAATTTTAGGAAGTAAGCATAATCGAAAATTCTTGCACCAACGACACCGGACAACGGTCTGCTGGAACTAAGGTACTACTTGGAAATCGATCCAACCAAAAATTGAACGGAGATTTTGAAAGATGGGTAACCTTGCCATTTGGGAATCAGTTAACGCGGTATAATGAAACAGTGAGTTTAACGCTCATTTTGTACAAATGATCTATAAATTTTACTATAGCTAGCGTGCTAATATAAATTATTGTCTAAGCAGTAATCGTGTTCAATGATGTTCAATGTAACTTAGAGACATGTGCATAGCTATATTGAGCATTATTACAAGATGAGCCACCCAATATCATTCGCCTTAGTTAATAATACGAGAAGATATACCGATTATATGTGGTCGCAATTTTAAAGTAGATTATGATAGAGGATGAATTGCTGTATACAATGACACCAAAAACACCTATATATAGCTGAAGCGGTTCACGAGCTATTACCATTTTCTTGTATTTTGGATCCCATGGGCCTATTGAAAAACAATTTCGAACCCAACCCTGCAGTGCAAGTAATTACAATAGCAGCACACCATTTGCAGCTACAAGGGGAATATTGCTCTACAAAATAACAAAAACACACGAGCTATTACCATTATTGTGTATTTTAGGTCCCATGGGCCCATTTAAAAACCAGTTTTGATTCACCCTTGCAATGTAAATTATGACAATAGCAGCACGCTATTTGCAGCTACAATATGAGGATGAATAGCCTGCAAAATGAGGACAAATGCACCTATATATCTCGAGTGGTTGCTGAGGCAATAATTGCCATTTTCGTGTATTTTGGATCACATGTGTCCATTTAAAAACCATTTGATCCAACCCTGCAGCATAATAATGACAATAACAGCACCGTATTGCAGCTATATAGAGAATGAATTGCTCTACAGAACAACAGCAAACACATTTATATAGCTGCAGCGGTTGCGGAGATATTACAGATTTTCATGTATTCTGGGTCTCATGGGTCTATTTTAGAACTCATTTTGACCCAAATCCTGCATCCTAAGTGAACCACGTAGCAAAGCATTCTTCAAAATGAGCCCAATTTGACTCTTATATGTCCACCGGTTGTCGAGTTACAGTAGGTAACGTGATTTTTGGGCCCATTCTTGACCTGACTTAAGCCTCTTTTACCCGTTTTTTTCGAGGGAAAT
Organism: Trileptium ribeirensis; assembly: GCA_030248225.1. NCBI lineage: Eukaryota > Metazoa > Nematoda > Enoplea > Enoplida > Thoracostomopsidae > Trileptium > Trileptium ribeirensis. The sequence continues at coordinate 48,804 of JASANE010014418.1, forward strand.
GTTTGAATTGGGCTTCGCCCTACCTAAACTTCATAAATAGAAAGTTCAAACTTTCGAATGACCTACAACGCGAGTCTATCCGCCGACGTTGAGTTGTACCAAAAAAACCCAGAAAACCCACGGTTTGTCTTACATTATTTCTTTTACTTTCATATTAAGTATGCATCAGTCTTCAACCGTTCTGATTTGCAACATTGTTGAGTAACAAGAGCTAATATAGTTAATCCACTCTATTAATAATATATTCACTGTGGTGGAATGCATTTTTGTTAACAATCTTCACACATGTTTCTGAGTTTACACATTTTTATCGGAATTTAGAAATTTTCGTTTATTTGAATTATCGTAAAGCTAGTTCAAGATTGGTTTACTTAGGAATTAACTGGCTGAGGTAGCCACTCGATTCTTAGATTTCGCACCTAACTTAAAATTGGTTGCTTTTGTTTATTTAGCTATAGCAATAATACAATAATTTGATTGCGCTTGAGATTCGTACCGCACTTCCAGAAAAATCATAAACGGTATTAATAAATTTTTGGCAGTCGGTCGTTACTGTTTCCACTACGAATTTAAATGTACTTGTATGCAAAATCCTCCCATAAAAACAACTTTGGTTTAAAAAGATGCTAAATTTTGACACCAATAGTAAACTTTGAGTATTTTATCACTCTGCTTCTTGTATGCGGTTGCCAAGCAAT
>JASANE010014419.1:0-13420 GCA_030248225.1 Trileptium ribeirensis
TTTTCATTTTGGGTGCCACATTTTGACTTTCTCGGCTACTCTCTTTAGTCTGCACAAATACATTTGTTTTCATCGTATTCAGCAATGACGAATCTCATACTTTTTCTCCAGCTAAATCGAAAAATATAAAAATATAAGAATATTTGTTTGGCATTTTTAGCTCCCTGCAGCGTTTTTGCAGATTTTATTTCCGTATAGTTGTATACAATGAGACCGAATAACCCTATAAGTTCATCGTTAACTCTGGCGATGTAAGAAATTTAGTTGAAATTTTGAAAATGTGGTCTTATTTCGATGAGTGTTGGGTCCTTTTCCATTATCCCCCAAGGACGAATTTGGTCAATTGTGGTATCAATCGATTCAGCTCGATGAGGCGGTTCATAAAATACTCATTTTATCCGCATTCCAGAAAATTTTTTTCCGATTTTTTGAGGCCCCAATGCGTTCTCCCTTGGGAACCCAAAAATTTTTTTCCTCCGGAATATGGTCATGTTGGGTACCATTCGACTCGGCTTGATGAGAAAAATGTATTGGTATGTAGTTTTGTTGAAATCTATCTTACCATTAGAAAATGATGAGGTCCCAAGTATCCCTGAGGTACAAAAAGAGAACAACTTTTACAGCGGGCGACTTAAGTTTAGGCTTAGTATATGTCTTATACAAGAACCTTAGCTTCGGCTAAGACTAAAGCTTAGGCTTAGTATATCGAGAACGGCATTGCCTGCATTTTATTTCAGGGTTATTTGTGCCCCTCATAACTTTCTAGCGGTAGGGTAGATTTCAATAAACTACATACCAATCGTTTGGTCAGGAAATCTTTGAAGAAGCAGCGCAAACACAGAGCTACACTTGTGTGCAATCAGAATCTGTTAAAATTTTGAAAATCCATCAATTCGATGATGACTTATGACTGACCCGGGCAACCAAAAAAGAATTTTTAGCACAAGTAACTGCTATTTGACAGTGATTTTGGCTCGTTACTTTCGGCCCGTTTCAATAAATCTTTAGAACAATATCTATAATGCTTAAGTGATTAATTGGAATTTTTTTTGTTTTGTTTTCATTTCGCAATATATAGTAGCATTGAAAGGACCCAAAAAGGTTTCAAAATGTGGACCATTCGTAAAATTTGCTACTGGATCGTACGTGAACATCCGCTATACTTACCTATTTGGTAGATTTGCATTCATTTTTATCTTACCGCAGTCGCTTTATATAGAACACATCACTTGTTTTTTTATTTCGCGGTACATAAACGCTGTTGATATTTAGTAGCATGATAATTGGAAACACCATGAATGTATTCGTTGCTACTCTAAGAACGTACAGTTTATTTATATAGAGATCCTGATGAAAAGCGGAAAACGCAAACATAAGCTGAAACCGGGGTTGTATAATTAAGTAATAGGTATAATTGTGTATATTACTATACATATAATACATAAACAAACCAGAAATTTTCTGTTTTTGGCTCCATAATAAATTCCTGTTCATTGTTAATCAAGCACTGGTTAGCTGTATTTTGAAACGGAGCGAGCTTAGTTAAAATAGCGGTTGATTGTGCAGAAGAATTTTTCCTTACTGATATGTGAATTTAAATATATATTTACATTTCACACATAATGAGAAAGAGCCAGATTTTCAGGTCTGGTTCGGCGCGGCTCTTCCTGAGCCATGTCTGGGGTTGGCTCTGCTCGGCTTTTCCGATGGAAACCTAAGTTCGGCTCTTAGGCTCCTAATATCTAACAAACGTAATAAATCGCAAAAAGTGACCGGAGCAATAGGCAAAATATTTTATGTCTTATTTATGTATACGTGTATTTCAACTAAATTTGTAATCAATTTATAGTAAGCATCACGTTTTCGACAATGGATGGCAAATCCACCATACAAAAAGCATACGTGATAAACCACCATGTCTAATTAGCATACAGCATAAAATTTTTTCAGCTTATAAAGTCACATATTCATTATCAAAAACATCAAAAGCCCCCGAGCGCAAAAAATCAGTAATTTTGGGGTGATTTTAAAATTTGCATAATTAGCTAATTAATTAATTAACTAATTAGCATATACGTCCAAGCTTTATAGTTTAAGCAATGTCATATTCGTAATCATCCACATCGTAAACTCGATGGTGTAATTTGTTTCATTTATGGGCACTTTGAAAATTTTCAAACAATTAGCTTATTGATAATTAATTAGTCGTTAGCTAATTAACTAACTAATTAGCATGTTTTTAACAAATTCCTCGAATAGTAAGAAACACCAAGTTCGTAATCAACACGGTGAGATGTAATATACGCACCAAAATAATAATTTTTACACTAATTTTTCATTGAAAAATATGAAATTGCATGAGCTATAGTTTCGGAAATGTGGATGGCGTTCGTTCTCTGCATTACTTTCCGTATTTATATCTGGTAGAAAACATCAAAAATGTGTAATTTAGAAACTTGTGAAAATTCTGCTTACATGAGAAGGAGAAATTGTCGCAATTTTCGGCACGCAGGTGATAAAACAGGCCTGAAACAGTAGTAATTTGTGAGTATATTTATTTTTGAGCAAGACATTAGATTGGCTTCACTTTATATGTATAATAAGCAGTATTTGCTTTGCTGGTATGATTAGTACACTTTTAGATAAAAACATACAATGTTCGGGATTCTGTTAGCTTACGGAGCGCATCTGTCGGTCAGAGTAAACTGCCGACTGTCCGATTGTGGCAGGCACGTTTACCGTTGTGATTGCGGCATTGTGAAGATGCGTTCAAAATCTGAGCTAAAATTTTGATCAAAATTTGAAAAATCTTTTTTGCAGTTTTGGTGAACTTGAACGTGTGACCTCTTTTCAAGGATAGTCTGTTTTAATCATTGGGAAATTTGCGCTACCTGAAATATTTGAGCTCAGATTAAATCTCAAAGTTTGCAGCGTCGCCTTTCACTATATTTTTCCATTACAAATTAATTAGAGTAAAAGTTTGAACGCTCGAAACTACGGTTAGATTTTCTGGATTTAGTAGAGAATTAGCGGCAATATGTTTACTGTGGGGCATAAATATTGGGTTCCTTAACCGTCTTATAGTTCTGCACTACAGAATATATACTTTACTGATGCAATATAAATGTCACATGTACCGAAAAAAACATCACCAGTGTTAACTGTGAAACGGTGAGTGTTGGAAATAAGTTTGAATAACCGCTAAATATGGGAAATATCCTGGTTATGCTTCTAATCTATTAGATGTTCGTTTTCATGAAAGTGACTGTATATACTTGAATGGTTTTAGGCAGCAGTTGCAGCTACGAGTCAATCAAATCAGGCTGGTAAACGACGGGCACCAACGCGAAAACTTGCAGCAGTCAAGGAACGTGCCCCGCGAACGCTCTATTGTTGTACGCAGAAAAATCCGTTTCGAAAATTTTGTATAACAATCTGCGAATGGAAGTGAGTGTTTGACGAGGTTTTTATTGAGCTAACATCTATAATTATAGCTATATATTTGCTCATGATAATCATTCAAATACGTTTCGCAAAGTTTGTATAACAATCTGCGAATGGGAGTGAGTATTTGACGAGGTTTTTATTGAGCTAACATCTATAATTATAGCTATATATTTGCTCATGATAATCATTCAAATACGTTACGGAAATTTTGTATAACGATCTGCGAATGGAAGTGAGTATTTGACGAGGTTTTTATTGAGCTAACATCTATAATTATAGCTATATATTTGCTCATGATAATCATTCAAATCCGTTTCGGAAATTTTGTATAACAATCTGCGAATGGGAGTGAGTATTTGACGAGGTTTTTATTGAGCTAACATCTTTAATTATAGTTATATATTTGCTCATGATAATCATCTAACTATGGCGCATCGTGCTTTTGTCAGTTTGGCTCCAAGTTTCGTGATTTTTTAACGTTTGTGGACTTTGACCTATATATCGGGCGACAATTCTAGGAGTTTTTCACGGAAGCTATGCACAAAAATAGGGTAGTTTTTAGAATTTATTGCAAGAAATAGATGGAATATAATTAGGATTTAGGGACTAGATAGTTTTTGAAAATGGCATGATGAAAAATTACATGCATATTTTTAAGCCATACTATTTATTTGCTTTTATCATTAGAAGGCATTTAGATAGTTGGTGCCTGAGATTTTTATCTAAACTTGTGAGTTGGTCTACCAGTATCTGATATCTGTTATGACTGCGGCGAGCTTACGGTTTCAGCGGGGTCATCTATAATAACTCAATAAATCAAATTTTTCCTTTCTGGCTAGATTTTGCCGACACTTGATCTCGTCGTGAAATTTGTGGCCACATGTTACCGCAATTACGGCTCACATGTGTCTTTGTGTTGTGTGTCCCAGAATTGCCTACCTTCCGACACAGCGGTAAAAATTTAACCTTCCCATGATTAGTTTTCGAATATTAATAATCTGGACTTTTGAGTTTTCGGCTGAAATTTGCAGCTTTTTAGTCTTGTGAAACTTGTTGACCGGCCAAATTTAGTCCAAATTACGGGTCTTAGGTTTCTTTATAGCTTAGCTGAGACTGACGGCCTTCTGTGTTACTATCATGGCTGTCACTTTTTAATTTTATGCTCAGCGAGCAAAACATTACTTTTCAGTATTTAGTGTCTGTGGTTGGTACTCGGACGAGCTATTTATGTTCGATTATTGTGTTATTCGATTTCATTACTGATCTTCGAAGCACGATAGTGCTGATTAGCGGACGACGATCGATGTTTTCTATGCATTTGGTTTCAGGCCTTTCGAGTGGCTTATTCTTGCTACAATTTTTGCCAATTGTATAGCGTTAGCAGTTTACAGGCCTTTTCCGAAGAGCGATTCGAATGCTTCAAATCATGTTCTCGTATGTTTAATAATTGTATTGTTTATACATTTGAATAATAGTATTATTTATAGATATGGTGTGTTAATTATAGTTTTTTATGCATCATTTAGGATAAGATACGTTTGTCAGGGCCAAGTTATGTCACGCGTCCAACTCAACTAGTTGGACGAACTATAGCTTAGCTGGACTACTATGGTACATTTTTATAGCTTAGCTAGTCTTAATGTGACAAACAGGGAGCTTAGCTAGGCTCTGCGTGACAAGCGGAGCGTCCGGTTGAACTGTCACTTGAGAAATTTTATTTAATAATTTGCTTAGTGTAATAGCATTTTGTTCTATAGTATTTTCACACTAATTCTAAGTTATATAATTGTTTTAATATACAATTAAAGTTTTAAGCTGTATGCCGCTTTTGGAGCACTATTTAGACACGTATAGTAAAACGTAATATTCGCGGACTAAGTAGTCTCTGGCTTAAGTTATAGGGCTCAGCTAAACGCCTCGTGACAAAAACACAGCCCGGCTCGACACTCGACGACAAATGCATAGCCTAGCTAGGCTATTCAAAATTTAAATAGTCGAGCTATACTGACTGCGTGACATAGTAGCTAGCCCATTTGAACGCGTGACATAATTAGGACCATGCGCGCGCATCTTATTGTAAATGATGCATTAATATTATTTTGGTATTGTTCATTATTTTTAAATGTAATATATGATTGACTTGATGTTTTTTCTGCTTCGTTATTATTTTTAACATCCTTTGTTCATTTACATAATGTATCTTTAGGAAAGTACATATTCATTTGAAGTTTGATGAACGGCAAACATTAAAGAAAAATAGCAGGTTTAAAAAGTGTTTTGGTACAACATGTATACGGACGGGCTTTCAATAATGGTTTCTCTTCAATTTTTTTTTGTTAAAAAATAACTAGTAGTATGCAGAGTAATTTTATTTTAAAGATAATTCGGACAAATTTATTAGTTGCTGCTTTTCCAGAATTTATCTGAATTATTGGTAACATTTGATTATACACAAATGAAGGGGCCATTATATAAATACATATAAAGTTTGAGTGACAAATTAATAAAGTTGCAGTTTTAAGGCCAGGAAAAGTGTTTTGTACCAACAGGTTTATATGGACTGGCCATCCATCACCAATTATGGTTTTGTCGTCGATTAAAATAAAATGGTGTGGTGAGTAACTATATTTTCATGATATCCGGACTAACATTAAGAATTGTTTTGGAGAGTATTGTTAAGTTGTGGTGTGAAAGTGAAATGATGAAAGTTGGGGAAAATTACACTTCTTGGTACCAAATAGCTAGCGCTGTCACCGGAACTAAATGGATCGGGACACGGTTTCTGCTTAATAAAATTGCCGTTTTTCAATAGAAAGTATTTGAATATGTGTTTTAATTTCTATGGATATTTCACTTCACATCTTCAGGTTCTTTGATCATAATTAAAATTTTTGCGGGCATGTAAAAAAACTAAATTTTAGCTTATGGTTTTGCGGTTATTTGGCTTGGGATGGAAAACTTAATAATTTGTTTAAATTTGGGGTTGTTCTTCATATTTGCGTAACTTCGATTGTGATATCTATCTTGGATGACCTTTCAGTGTTTTTTGTTTTTGCACAAAAATGTGGCGCATGTCCTATCAAAACAATAAATTATGGATTTTTAAAATTGTAGTTGTAAGCTGGACCGTATCAATAACTGGAAGAGTGTAGGAAGGAATAATCGAATTTGAAGACCAAGAGTGACGACATTTGGGAATGGGAGTGAGCAACTCCACGGGTATCATTGCGAATTTTTTTGTTTTAAATATGTGTGTGCTTTTAAAACCTTCTCCCGCAATTATACACACATACATTATAATCAGTAGACACTCTCTGTGTGTTGCAATAATACAGTTACATCTTGGATGCCTTTGCTGCGTTTTTCGCATTCTTCTTTTAAAACGACAGACAGCTAGCTTTACAAGAACAATACGCAGACGCTTCTGTATAAAGTCTTTATGGTGTACCGCAGGAGAACATTTGGTGTTTCGACTCTATATATATCGACGTTATTATATATTAAAATAATGCATATGTAAATAATAATTGTAATGTAGCGATGTGCATTGCATTGATAGAGTGCAGTGATTAGCATTAAATGTTGAGTTAAAATGGGGATTTTAGGGGGCGTTTAATATCGAGTCTCGTAATTGCTTAAGTAACATGCTTTACTGATGAAATTTGGTCGATAAAGTAAGCTGAAACTGTAGATGGGTGTAATGTGCACACTCCGTAGAAGTAAGCACAACTGTATGCAAGGACGTTGCCATGGTGGCGAGTATGAATTCCGACCAGACTAGGGGATGTAAAAAAACTACTTGGTAAATCGTCAGTAAATTATTTTTTGACCAATCAATTAATTTTATTTGCGACAGTCAACAATCAATTACAGCAATTAATTGCAATTATTTATGCGGTTGGTGTATTTCTTTATGCCCAGCCTTAAAACATTATAAAAACGAACATCTAAATCACTAGAAAGCAATTCTGGTTTTTGGCAATCCTGGTCGATCGTACTCTGAGGTAATAATAAAACAAAAATGGATATATGCTATATCTACGCACTAATATCGTCAAGTATTTGTAGCTGTCGCACGCTTTTTTTTACTGTATCGTCGTAGACACAACAGAAGTATCGTGGACTATATGACTACGCGGTTACTTTTATATTTAGAAGCTTTAAATTAATAGCCTTGGGCTGGAATAATGCGGGCATAAGGATCATGGATCCAGCTAAACTGTGGTATCGTGCATATATAACGTAGTAGAGTATATAATGCGTTATTTGTTGTACACATGTAATTCAACACGTGCGTTCATTACATAATGATATATGCATCACCGATCATGTAATGTACAGTACACAATGAACCGAAACACAATGTTTCTTGCTGAATCAGTAAAAAAATCCAAGCATCGATCAGAACTCCCTGTAGCTTTGCCCTATATACGTATATCTATTTTTCAGTACTCAGTTTTGCGTTGATGTACGTAGTCTAATTAATTGAATTCCAACCTGCCAATTAAATAATTGGGAAATCAGGACCAGTCAATTGATTGATTGGATTGCAATTAATTTTTCATCAAATTTCACACACTCTGCTCCTGGCACCTTGAGATGAAATAAATGTTCTTAAGTTGAGTCGTAAAAAGGTGTCGAATATCGCGAAAGTCGATCATCACCAGGTATCAGTTTGTAACCTTTGTTCTCGTTGTTGTGTTGTGTGAATAACCAGATTTTTTTCATTGAATGTCCCTGCAGTAATACAGAGCGCCAATGTATTAACCGTCTGATCAGAAAACTCGCTAAAATTATTGGAAAGCTACTGAGTAATGCATTATCTCCCCCGACTGGAAAATCCTAGCCATGAACAGTATGGAATAGAAAGATCGCGCGTCAAATTATCGCTGGCTTGCTTTTGAAGCGATGTTTCGGTGTGTCATATTTTGTCACTTTCTGTTCCATTTGGTGGAGTTAAGCCATTCATATGTAGTTCTTAGGTTTTATAAAATTGGTTAAAATATTGAGCTTTAAGGGATAATACGAGACATTATGAGCAAAAATTGGGACCAGCAGTGAAAGTTTATGGATACACCCGCTGGGCATCATGCCCCCGCTGGAACATGTGCTCCCCTTCCCCAAACCGAGTAATTTTGGACACCTATGCCACATCAGCAAACTGTAATGTTTAATGACTTTGTTTAAATGTTTCAATCAATCATTGAATCAATAAATGAAAAATTGTGATATTGCTTCTTAAGGTTCCCACGGTTTTCTGTTAATTCATTTGTATGATTTGCCTGGAACTTTAGAATTTACTGTATTATCTTAAGTCATTCAAAATTATGATTACAAATTTTCAAACAGTACCAAAGTTCCCATTTCGGCCATGAAAATAATTGAAAGGTAAAGTTTTTGTCCTGAAAATTTCCCAAATTAACGCTTTCTAAGCTAAAATTTTAATTGGCATTTACACTCGATGATATTAATCATTGATCCAACAGCTTTCCCGCTGGCGGTTTGGGGCTGCCTTCGGGACAGGATAACAGACTGAAAGATACTATGATGGTTCTGTGTTTCAAATCGATAGAACCCCGGTGCGCCGGATTGAATTGTTGGGTAATAATGCTTATCTGCTGCTTGCAACCGATTATAATTGCGTTACAGACAGTCATGATTGTTCAGAGCGGTGCGACTAAGTTTTCGAATTATAATAGGGCCAGTTATTAGAACATTGTGCTCGGTGCCGACTACATTAACTGAAATGGTGTAGAAAATAAGACAGTATGAACGGCATTTGCCAGTTGCTATCGTCATTTAATTATATATATTTAATTTCCTGTGGCGGCAATAATAATCAAATACATTTTAATAATAATAATATAATCCGTCATCTATGTCGAAATCATTGTATTCGTTAGATCGTGGTTGGGTTTCAACCTAAAGAACACAAGCATGAAACAGCAACAGTACAAAAGCCTAATAATAAATTTCTGCAATGGCTACGAAGAACAAGAAGAGAGAGAGGGCCTGAGATATAAGAGGTCTCGGAAATGTTACATATACTTTTTTGCTCGAAAATTATTGCTATTATTGGCTGGACTCGACACGAAAGAACATGACTTGATGGTGAAGAGACTCGATAAGCTGGCGAATAAGTGAAACGCGGTTGTTGGCAATGATGATGATGATGATCGTGATAAGGAAACTACTGATGGGACACGAATATAGCAGCAGCCAGCCAGCAAAATGAGTGGCTTTATTTTATGACAAAACCGGCCCACGGTCGTGTGTAGTCAACACGAGTTGAAGCGGCGATGAGATGATGAGAAAAACAGAGATTTGACTATTACGAAGGCTTTTTACCGCTGCTTTTGTCGTTTGGGTACTCCTCCGTATTCAGGCTTGGCCGGTCGGCCGCCTACTCGTCAAATAATACCGCCGTTGTCGAATGACAACTCGCCTTTAGTCGCTCTGTTCAATATATATATATGTATATATCTTAAAATAATAATATGAATAATACTCAAATAATATTGTATTGTATTTCGCGATATTTGCAAAATCGTTAAGTTGGAGGGAATATGCCATAAGCGAGGTGAAGCGCTTTGAAAACAATGGCAAGTAGACCGCCGAACATTGGACACCCAAAATGTCGAAATGTCGGCTTCAGTTTAGCTCATTTCGGAGCGGTCTTCGTTGTTGTTGTTGTTACCTTTTCACAGTCGATGCAGCTAATTTATTACACAAACACATATCACTGTGGTGGTCGGCGCTATTGATTAACCAAAGGATTATCGACTGCCATTTCGTCGTTTTCTTTCCCTTCTTATATATTTATTATACCCATGTGCGGAACATCCAGCGGCAAAATTGGGGGTGTGGGGTTAGCGCAATATGTACAGTATATATTAACGCTACTGCTGATTAACCAAACTGGAAATGGAAGATTTAGACGGGCCCTCGAAGGCTAAAAACTGGGCAGTGTGGAGCTCCAGTATACCCCTAGTTATTAGGTCCCACATTAAGGCGTATTCCAGTTACGGTTTTGATATTTATGCTTATACATTTATAGGTAAGATGTTCCCAATCAATTCTTGTTTGTTTGATTTTTGTTAAGAAACAGTGTACGCTAGAGGATTGTTAGTGAATATATGCGATGTATGTGGATGTATAATGGTTTTTTCATTTTGGCCAGCATATATTTCAGTTGTGGGTTGGCGAACCAGAGTGGCGGCATATTGTAGCTGCAACAGTTGTAGTATATAAAGGCACCACGGGAGGCTGTGATTGTATGGATATATCCAGCAATATATTTGTCCTAGATTGGTACTTCGGGGTTTCTTGCTAGTGGAAAGCGATGAATATCGCTGTAAAATTTAGAAATAAATCTTGGATATCAGTAAAAAATGGACTAGCGATGTGTAGCGCGGTCCTTTGAAGGACACTTCCGATAGATCGCTTCGGTTACATCCTGGAATACTTTGTTGTTGACTTCCCAGCGTTTACGGGTCTTATCAATATCTTCATTTTAAATCAGGGGGAGCATAGCAATGATGAGGTAACATAACCTATGTTCAAGCTCAGCTTTCGAATATGTAGAAAGTGTTCCAGAAACAGGGTGTTTATTTGGTTTGTTCGGCAAATGCTTTTTTAAACACGGCCTTGTTTGGCCGGGTAATCGATTTAACCCAACAAAATAGGGCCTGTGTGGTCAAAAACACGATAGCTCGTGTTGAGATAGATGCCACGGGCTCATTTATCACTGCGGAACGTGTACTAATCGGACCCCGAATTTCGTTTGGAACCGAAGTTCCAATTACACCCTACCTATAGTTATTAAAAATTGCCCGGACGAAGATTTTTCTATAATTCACATCAAAAAAACCCGGAAGGTCTACCTTACAGGGTCCCCGCTGGACAGGGAAAATATGGAAAACAGGGAAATTATCGATTTTTGCAGGGAAAACAGGGAAAATTTTGACGTCTGCAGGGAAAAATTTTGGGATTTTTTGGAAATGGGTTGCTTTTTGAAATATTTTTGGAAATTTGTGATTTTTTATTCTTTTATTTCAGACCAAAGACCCTCATTTCTCCGATTTCATACTGCAGCAATGTCGCACCTTCTGCAGTATATAACTAAATTTAATATAATTTTAATGTTTTAGTTTTCACACTAATATATTGTCTGAAACGCTATAATTTTCAGCTTATACATATGATTTTAGGCGATATATCCTTTGTGTGTTCATATGTCCAAGTTGAATTTTTACAGGAGCTGCAGGGAAAACAGGGAAAAAATGGGGAAATTTTGCAGGGAAAACAGGGAAAAAAATTGTCGAGATCCCGCGGGGACTCTGAACTTTCAGTATTAAGAGTTTTAGCTCGTTAGTTTCAAGCTCTAACTATGACTATTAGTTATTACGATTTTGACCGCTCAAAAGACTCATCTATTTCTTTATGTTGCTAACAATATGGGTCATCACTTTCAGAGAGATTAATTCGTACAAAATCCCTATAAATTTTTCGTCTACCAAATTTTACGGATGTATTTCCCCATTATTGTATGTACCGAGGTTATAATTAGTATAGCATTGCTACGATACAAAAAACCATCATAACTATTAATTGACACATACACAGCAAACGTAGTCATTACCAGACAGATGGAGCCTCATCCCAGTATCGTTACCCGTGGTCTGGTTATGCTAGTAACAACTGAACCGATGAGTGGATTACGGTTAATCCAGTAACAAGACCAACTCCCTAGACAGCCAAGCTGCAATAATCATGAGAAACCGCAAAAAATAAGTTTTGGAAATCAGTTTAATTCATATCGAAAGGGCCAAATGTGGCAGCCCGTCAGTTTCTTTTTGCGAATTTAGAACAGTCGTCGTCGCAAAGCTTGGTTCACCAGCACCTGAATTTTCGCTGTCTTTGTGAAAAAGTGAGTAGGTAAAAAACAAAAGATGCTATTCTGTTATGTTGTTAACCGGCCAATGTAACCTTTAGGGGCGGAAACGAAATATATGCTATGTTGTTCTCGATATACTAAGCCTAAGTCTTAGTCTTAGCCTAAGCTATAGTTTCTACATGAGCCATGTACTAAGCCTAAGTCGGGGGCCGCCGCCCCCAAACTCGCAGCTCTAAGCTGTTCTTTTTTCGAACGTTATAACGTCCGGCCCCTAAAAGTGACAAGGGCCAATTACCCCATGAATTAATTTGTATTTCGACTATCATTGAACAAACTATCGCCGTTCGCGAACAGTTTCTGTAGTTTGCGCTCGCCAATCACGGAGCTACGGCGACACCGTTGCTCGGATATTTAATACTGCTTACAGCACGAGTGGATAGAAATATTCAGCTAAACGCGCGCTATGCAACGAACTACGTTGTACTAAGTTGCACAAGAACAGTTACACGCTGTAAATGGGTAAAAGCTTTCTGTACTGCAATAAGATATGTTACGTTTTCGAGAAATATTTGAAAATCTGCCCCGAGATGTTTAGAAGAATAAGTCGTAGTTTGAACAAAATTTTTTTTGCCTTATATCTTGAGGATTCAGGACTGAGATGGATTTTACAATTAACATTTTGTTACATTGCGTATGTTCCTGGAATATTTCTAAATTGAAATAACCAACTTCAGATGACACAAACTTTCACTTTCGGTCCGGAATTTGGTATTTAGCACTGGTTGTTTGGACTGAACTTGAAAGATGGCAACCTTTACCAATCCCGATTCTCTGGTTCACAGCTGTGTAATGGCGATTCCCTGGTGCTCCATCGAGATCCCTAAGATACCGAAAAATACAGTTTTTGAAGTTTAAATAAGAGTTCAAAATTTTAGGATATGGTTGTCTATATCCGGATTATACGATATATCTCACAATTTTACCCGGATATCCCTGCCCATTACTAATTCTCTCTAAAATTTGTGTTTGAAGTGTTCTGGAGCCTTTGACAGCAATACGTAACTGAACGAGTAACAG
>JASANE010014420.1:0-33894 GCA_030248225.1 Trileptium ribeirensis
ACAGCCCAATTCTTTAGAGAATGACAAAACATTAAAGGGGTGCTAAAATTATAGGTAATGAAGGGAACGGACGGCCGGACACCGGTGGCGTGTGACCCAAGTATCAGATGATCATTGTGCAGTACTATTGTTTTTGTTGTGAAATAAACAATTGTATATCGTTGTGTTGTATCCGTACGGTCACACTCCACCACCCGACGGTGCACGGGATGATTTTGACACCAAATATGAAAGAAAGGATCACTATTATGGGTGTCCGGTCGATCCTCGGGAAATAAATTGATTTGTGTGTATACAATGTTCGTGCATTATATTAGTTATATATTTTATTGTATTTGGTGCGTAGAACGGGTGTGCGTTCGGCGAGGCCGGGGACCAACGGATGTTTCAGGGATTTTTGGTATTATACGACAACTGGTCGCCCTGGGCCGATCCCAGCGCACACGCCGAGCGGTTATCAGTATTCGTTGATGGTTCATATATAATATGTATTTTGGATAGGGTCAAAAATTATCTGGACGCCTTCAGAATTTCACATGCACCGGCCGATCATGTTTAGGAAATCAAATTGTCGGCCCTGGAGAACTAAATTTTCGGATACAGATTTCCTAAGGCCTTATTTTGGAGTGTGACACTAAAAGCTCAATTTTCGGGCTTTCCACAAACCTTAGGGAAACGGGGGTGACTGAACCCTCTTAAGGACCCTGTTGGGGTGCCAAATCGTCCCGGCGGGTCTAAAAATTTGGATCCCCTAAATACTTATGGACCCCCGCACAAGCATCTTAAGCCTCCAATTTTCTAAGCCTAAAATGACACCAAAAATAACCTAAACTCCACGATTTTTGGAGCCAGGGACACTTATTGGGTCCCACCCTAACCATTTAACCGAAAACCGGGGCCGCCCACCCCCGCGGGTCCGCTCAGGATCCCCTGAACTTAAAGGGGACTCTAAAATTCTTGATTTTGGGGGCCTAAATCGGCCTCTAACGGGCCTCTCGTGGGAGATACATTGAATATTAAATTTTTATCAGCAGCCGGTCTGCCAGGGCATGATTCTGGTCCTGCCCCCGACCGCCTACTGTTCCTAGATCCCGAGATATCGACAAAAATGTGCCGATATTTCTATGAGCAAACGGCGCCCCGAGCGCCGTTATAAATTCCTCCTAAAATTTTGGCCGCGCCTTTTGTTTTTCTTGGGGAGCCTCGGCCACGTGTAGCTGCTGGCCATTATATCGCTGTATGCCCGTTCGGGGCTGGCTTCATATACCAGGGCGAGTTCATGTAGACGAACATATGTATATATTGTGCTTTGTTTATTTGTGCGACGCTGCGGCTTATGCTATTATTATTATTTGGAAAGTCATTTTAGAAGTTTGAAATTTTGGGGTATCGAAAGGAAGGGGGCCGGCGGCTGCTATAAAAGGAGACGACACCTTTTCAAAAATGGGACCAGTCGAGCCCTGCTCTTGCAAAATTTGGTCGTCGTGGCTATTGTCGCCAAGCGTTTTTGCTTTTAAATTTCCAGTCACTTTGCTTTCCTTGGTTTTTCGTTTAGCCCGGGTTGGCTCTTCGGCATGCAGCCGTGCGGAAGAGGCCCGCCCGGGGTTTTTCGATGCTTTTGAATTTCTGCTCGAGCTTAGGATCAGGGCAGCCCTTGCGGGTGCTGGGGTGTCCGTTGGATGCCTCGCGCTCCCGTAAGTGCTGCTTCCGCGCCAGGGAAGTGGGTTGAGAGTGGGACAAATGGTGGTCAAAATCGTGTCTAAATCGTAGAAAATTTGGGAATGCCCACCCGCACTCGACTGGTTCCCCACCCACTGGGCTGAAATTATCGTTAGTGCCCAGGGGGTGAATCGTTTAAGATATTGTACGGCATATTATGTTGCTTAGTGGAGGCCGCCGCATTAAATTTCAAGTTCTTGTTGGTTGTCATGCTTAGAGTTTACAATAAATCAAGGATATCGCCAGTCAATAATTTTCAATAGAAGAATTTGAGCGCCACTTTCTGGGAGTCCTGGTTGTCTCGGGTGGACTCTTCGACTGCGGACGCGTGGAAGAGGCCCGCCCGAGGCTTCTCCCAGAATTTTGAAATTTTCTCGCCTAGGC
Source organism: Trileptium ribeirensis (assembly GCA_030248225.1). Lineage (NCBI taxonomy): Eukaryota > Metazoa > Nematoda > Enoplea > Enoplida > Thoracostomopsidae > Trileptium > Trileptium ribeirensis. The sequence goes on from JASANE010014420.1 coordinate 2,104, forward strand.
AGAGGAACTGGGGCAGCCCTTGCTGGTGTTGGGGTGTCCGTGGATACCTCGCGCTCCCGCAAGTGCTGCGACCGCGCTTCTATTAACGAACAGGACAAGTTGGGAAAACCTAAGGTTAAGAACAGCAATGGAATTTTACATGATCAGTATGAGGATAAATCGAAGGTTAAGGTTCTAATCACAAACTTTGGGCTGAGGGTTCCGTGCTTCTAAAAGAGCCCTCTCAGAGCTCGAGAATCGTTTTTTGTTTGTCACCGAAATTCAAAGGTAGGCGGTTAATACTCACTACGTTTAAAAGTTTGGAGTACCTGCGATGCGGGCCGGGCGGAAGCCCGAAATTTGTATTACATGTATAGTATAGATGTTGTACTGCGCATTTATATCGAGTGTTCCCGATTGGGAAGAATTTTTGGATGTGTCAGGAAAATAAAAGGTGGAACAAGTAAACAGTTAGAGCGTGCGTTTAATCCAGGCCAAGTAGATGTGATCCAGCCAAGCACGCCGTTAGGAGAATCAAACTCAAATCGCCGAATTGTCGCCGCCCATCACCACCCGCCATTCAAATTGTTAGTCCGATCTCAAACCACCTCTCGAAAGGGCCACATTCCAGTTAAACGAATCAATTCCGATAGATTAACGGAGGACCCATTCACTTGTTAAGAGCCCGCGGTGTCGGGACTCATTCTCGGTCCATCACCCCCTCTCGAAAACAGACCTTATCGTTTAATGGGCCTCCCCACGGGAAGCGATTTAGACTCCAATAGTAGGAGATGAGGGAAGGACGGGTCCGCCCTATTACCTGTGAGCAGGCTTAGGGGATGACCCTCCCTCAGGGGGACCTCCGTAGCATTAGACACGTGGGCCAATATAGGGGCCAGGCCGAACACCCTGGTAAACCCGCCGAGCAGCCCGCTAAGCTAAGCGGTTCCCATCGGTCAGACTGGGGTCCGCCGGGGAATCGTGTAAGCCGGGGTTGCCCGGGCACCACAATGAATATTGAGAGTGGTGCAGCTGGGATCCCTTAGGGCCAGAACTGGTCCTAGTACATAGTGCTTGGGGTATTAAGGACAACCCGGGTAATAAGGACAACTTTTAATTTGAGCTGTCCTATCTCCTGATTGGCGCTACACACGAGCACGTGACTTGGACTGACCAATAGTCTACTCCACACGAATATTGCGCCATCTCGGTCTATATATTACTCTTCATTCAATAAACTATGTCAAGCGAATGTTGTTTCGTTTTTATTTAATTTGTTTTCAGTACGATTTTTAGGTGCTAAGCTGTTTTTCCATTAACTATTTAATGGATTGATATTTTAGCGTAATTTTTTTACAACTAACCCAAAAGATTGTAGCCAATCTGTGTGTGTTAAATTAAAAAAATTATGTTTATCGCACAAAGCTTGTCGCATTTCGCACCGTGTAATAAGGACAACATCCGGGTATTAAGGACCAGCTGGTCGGGTAATTAGGACACTCGGTAGGGTAATAAGGACAATTGTTTAGATATGCAAATTGCTACATATAAGTAAAGTTGAAGACAAGAATCAAATTTTAGTGTCAGTGCACCTGTTTTGTCTGCCATATATAGTCGTGGATTTGTAGCTTTAATACGGATTGAACGGTGTCGTCGGCCGTCGTTTGTACTTAAACTAAATAGCCACTCCGATAGCTAGCCTATATGATTTTCTAAAATTCTACACTAAAGAAACGAGACTGTATTCAAAACTGAAACATTATCTCAACAAACACGGAACTTTATAAAATAAATAAAATAATATGTAGGTTTCGTCAGAGATGGATACTGACGAGAACAATTAGTTGTGAAACTCAGATATTTCTCAAACTTATTCCAAACGTACCGCTGGTATTTTAGTGCACTAAAATTCGAGAAAAACGGGCAATTGTACCTAACCCACACCTTTATACAAAAGAAAGATAATCCATTGTATTATTTTGCCATTACAAGATGTAGTCCCCTGGTTATGCCTTCAAATAGTTTTGGCTGAAGCTGAAGGTTGCGGTGTCGACGGTCCAAATGAATTTCTATTGGTTTCTGAATTATATCATTCTTGCAGTTGATAAATTATCACATAGTTAGGTGGTGAGATCGGTAATTCTTTTTTGCTTATATTTTTGCTTATTTTTTACAACTATCGTGAAAGTATAATTTTAACAATAGTTGGGAATTCCCTGACCGAGGCGCTTAGTATGAAAATAGGATTGTTTAATAATATTCATTCCGTGTTCCGTATTTACTAAATGTATTCAAATTTGTATTCTGCGTTAGTTGTGTTCAGTTCTTTAATCAGAATTTTGCTATTGGTAACTTTTGCTTAGCTTATTTTACGGTTCGCCTCACTACCGGACACAAACAGCGAATTTGTAACGTTTCGCATTGTGTGTTCTAAATATTTCAATTATATCAAAAGTCCAATATATATGTCATTTTGGGAAGAGTATGACATTGCCATCATCATATCCATAGCAGGCAAAACGCACTTACCATTATATTGTCGACTTACCCGTTTCGGCTTATCATCTCTGGTCGTATGGGGTAACACCCCACGTTTCTAAATGCCATGGTATCATCAGAAAAATACTGTTCCGATACCGCAGTCTCTAGCAGGTTATGATAGCTATTTAAAACCAGAGAGTCTACACAAAACCTAGGTTTGTAATATTACTTCGCAAAGCTTGGGGTTGGTAAAAATTTTGTTGATAACATGATATCCGTCAAATATTTGATGGCGTTACAACGACAGAACTAGTGTGATATGGGTGAAATAGATTGAGTCATGCTCGATGCATTTATATAGTGGCGGCGATAACTGTCATATTCGTCTCAACTAGCCATCATGAACTGTTATATATTATATCACTGTTATATGTTCAGTATAATATAATAATTCAATAATATATTCAGTATCATAGTAGGAAGATTTTTTTGCAAGGTCACATAGTTAGTTTGCTGTGCTTTTATTTCTTTATAAAACAATTTAAGAAATTATCTCTTGTTCCAATAATAATTATTCTTGAAATCATATGAATTTTCTGAAAACTTTCGATATGTACTTTATCAAGTATTTGGTGTTTTTTTGTGAAATCTTAAACGATACATAATCTTCCAAGCCCATAGAAATATAAGTAGGGGTAGAATTGAGCGGTTTCATTTTGCCAAGTCCTCTTTTCTTGCGCAACAATAAAGTTCGTACAAAGTAAACAGTTAAAGCTTCTTTGTTCGGTTACATTTAATTTTTTCGCCGTATTAGAAATTGACGATTAACTAATATTCATTCGATTATATGATACTTTTAAAACAATTATATATTGTTATATTTCTCCTTAAACCTTATTTTCAATTTGGTTCTGGACATGAATATTGTACCTTATGGTGCCTTATGGTACCTCGTGGTGCCTTATGGTACCTTATGGTACCTTATGGTGCCTTATAGTACCTAGAAAAGATAAACTAATATTTAGTTTCCTTAAATTTCTAAGTATTTTTTGTGTAAACAATTATAATTGCGTTCGTATATTTTAAAACTATATTGGCTTGTCAAAAACTGCACATATAGACATTCTTTAATCCATTGAGAAACACAAGAAACTAGGTAGTATTGTTTGTGCGGTCACGCAATGACATGGTTTTCACTATTTTTCCAATCAATTAACAAGCTTTCGTGTAAAATTTTCTATTATTCATTAATAATTTAATAATTATTTTTTTTAAAGTAAAAGGAATTTAACATTTGTGTTTGGTCTATACATTAATCAGTCTTTAATTCGGTAAAAATAAGTGTTTCAACCTATTAATTTCCGAACTCAAAAATGAACATGTCCGAATGTGCTATGTTATTTTGTTCATCAGAGCTGGCGTCACCAAGGAATAATACATATATTGTGATAGGTACTGCATGGCATAGATATATCATTACATATTCAAAATTAGAAACCAAAATTTATATATGAAAAAAAAATAACCAAATAGATTACACAGAGCAGTGGTTTAAGATAACATCAGGTCCTATGTGATTCCGGAAATTTATTTGTTTATGATATAATTCATGAATCAGTCAAGGGATATATGACTAAATGTTTTTGTCTAAAATGAGTTTAGGCTATCCGTCTCCAGGTATATTGATTAGCGTTCATGTCTGTTGTTTCGTGTGCACGGGCCAAACAACGACATGTTTTAGACGGATAACATCAGGTCCTATGTGATTCCGGAAATTTATTTGTTTATGATATAATTAACGAGTCAGTCAAGGGATATATGACTAAATGTTTTTGTCTAAAATGAGTTTAGGCTATCCGTCTCCAGGTATATTGATTAGCGTTCATGTCTGTTGTTTCGTGTGCACGGGCCAAACAACGACATGTTTTAGACGGATAACATCAGGTCCTATGTGATTCCGGAAATTTATTTGTTTATGATATAATTCATGAATCAGTCAAGGGATATATGACTAAATGTTTTTGTCTAAAATGAGTTTAGGCTATCCGTCTCCAGGTATATTGATTAGCGTTCATGTCTGTTGTTTCGTGTGCACGGGCCAAACAACGACATGTTTTAGACGGATAACATCAGGTCCTATGTGATTCCGGAAATTTATTTGTTTATGATATAATTCATGAATCAGTCAAGGGATATATGACTAAATGTTTTTGTCTAAAATGAGTTTAGGCTACCCGTCTCCAGGTATATTGATTAGCGTTCATGTCTGTTGTTTCGTGTGCACGGGCCAAACAACGACATGTTTTAGACGAATATCAGCTAGTATTTTGCCGCTATCGTTTGTAAAACTGTCAGCGCAGCATCTAACAATGCGGAATAAATATAGAAATTGAAGCATGATTGATAATACCTGGCCTGAAACCTTAACATTAACAAGACCATTAACCTGAAACCATTAACAGACATTTTGTCAATCTCCAAACTTTAATATCATAAAAATACACATAGTATTCTAATTGACTCAAAAAATTAATTTAATTAAACTTTTGCTGAAAAGAAATTCTGAGTACCTAGCTTGACTTAGCAAATACATTTACCAGCGTAGAATACCAATTTTTGGTACCACAGTGGAACACAATGCAGAAACTAGATTATCTTTTGAGGCTGTAAACTTGGGAAAACTACTTCCAGCAGATTTTGCGTCTTCAATATCCAAAATCTTACACTTTTATGCCTTATATGTTGGCAGTAAAAATTTGTACACATTAGGAACAAGAAATATTTTTGCTCCAATATCTTTGAGCTTGTTTTCAAAATAGGTAGTAGATTTCATATAGTAGATATTGGAAAAGTATTTGGGTATATTTTGAAAGGATCCTTTACCAAATATTTAGTCCTCTTATCTTCTGAGGCTATCCTGGGAAACTAAAACTTACTGCTGTTTTCGTAAATATCTATTTGGAACACAGGATTCTGGGATAAAAAAAATTTTAAAATTTTAATTTGACACTTAAAACGCCATTTTATTCAAAATTTGCTTAAACATTTTTGCGCCGTTGTCAGGGTTCACCCGGTTGCGAGGCAGCAACAAATCTAATGAACAATTTTTGCTTAATCAATTAATTTTAAATTGGTTAATATATTAATATTCTTTACCATAAAACGCCACAACCGTTATGCTGTCAAAACTGAAGATAGAAGTGAACAGAACCGGCTCAAATGCCCTATTTGTCTGTTCTAAACAAATCGGACGGCATAATAATCTGTTCCGCCATGGTTTGGCTCAGTACTTATCGTTGGCCGTACACCAAATTCGCTCGATGCCAGTACTGCAACGGTAGTATTACCAAGTACTAATAAGTATATTTTCGATATAGTTGTACGATCAGATTCACACTCTCTGCATAATCAGACAACGGAGAACATGAGACAGTTTTTGTAGCAGATTATTCAAAAAATTTCCCATAATGTGTAGTTTTGACTAAACAGACAAGTCTGTGAACGCTGTTTACCTGCTGTGACGATATTTGCTATTGGTAGGCGCGAGCTTAGTATTTGTTTTTATAAGCGCTACCTAAACTACATTAGTAGTAGATAAAATTAGGTGCAACGAATTATACACATACGTGCTTGCAGTGACTAAAAGTATGCAAATTTCATTATTTTTTTGTAATCTTTAATAGGACATTATGGCTTCCCGCATTGACATTTTTGAAAGCAGCGCCGAATTGCCGAATTCTCTCCAAACATATGATTCAGAACAATTTGAGCAATCTTTTGCTCCTAATAATTTTATTAAAGTTGGTGGATTTTACGTTTTTAATTCGTAAAAGTCTGATAAAATAGCATAGACGTTTTCGATATAAAAATGTGTAACCTGATCTAATATTGAATTTTTGAAATTAGTATATCTGGTGTAGGAGAAGACGATTCTTAGATGCGTCCAAGACAATGAGGACTACATAAAACCCTCATAAACTAATATTTGAAACACATTTCGAGGAAATGTTTGAAACACATTCAAACATATTTTGAGGACGTTTGGTCCAAATGAACTTGTTCATTTTATTGGTAACGTGTAGTGGCGGATCCAGAAATTTCGAACAAGAGGCAGCTTTTTAAAATTTTTCTGAAACGGGGGTGGCGCTTTGTTACTGAAACTGTTTTCCGACTACAATACAAACTACATATTTTTCATTTTATTCTGCATATTTCACGTTGGTGTGATATGTCAATAGTATCATGCTCCAATAGCATCGTCCACCCCTGCTCCAATGCTGGTTCCGCCAGCGGTAACGTATCGAATGATATTCTTCAATTGTTTATTGTATACAAATACATAATTTAAAAATTTATGCTCAACGATTCGACCCGACAATTTAGTTGCATTGTAATAAATGTTTTAAGCTACGGTTTCTTAAATTTTTTTTTGCCTAATGTAAACTACTTTCTGATATCTAAGGCAATAATATCATACAACAAACAGAAATTTTATACTTCTAATAAAGCCTGTTTATATGCTATTATTGTTAGTTGTAGGTTTAGCCACGCGTAGGTTTGGTTCATTTTAAAAATTCTTTTTGTCAGAATATCTTTTGAATATAATTCAGAAAGACGTTGTTACTCTTTTATGACAATGAAACAAAACCAAATTATTATTATTATATTAATTCAAACTGATAATTTAAATATCGATTAAATATAGATAAATATATATGAATTTTGATCAATTAATAGCAAAAGTGTTTGGATTGTGAAACCTGGTGAAGCCATTTTGTTCAGTGACAAATGGAATGCAATAATTCATTGTATCTTCTCTAATTTCAAAGCTAACAGACTTAATAATAATAATCTCAAATTTATAATGAAAACACGTGTTTATTTGTAGATCTGAAGAATATATACAACAGTGTAGGTTTAGGTATTTATTTTTATCTTGTCAAAATTATATAGCTGACAGAGAGACCTTGTGAAGTCTGCCTCGTTACAGTACAACTTTGTGCTTCGGATGTCTTTTTGGCTTTCTCCGAGCATGTGATGTTAAAAGATTTTGCAGTGGTCCAGTTAAAGATTTGCCAAAAAATGTCGAAGCTATACCGGAGGAAGCCTATTTTCCAAAAAAAAAAATATGAAATTATTAGGTTCAGAAACTGTAGGCAACCTATCATCCCGTTATAAATCCGAAAGAGATCGCCGAAAATTGTTATAAAGCAAAAACAGGTGTCACATCGAGGTAATATGGTTGCGGTCGCCATCTCACAGAAAAAATTAAAAACACCCATCACAATATTAACATCGCTCCATCTCATAGCTTCTTATTTTTTGCCACAGTTGTCAAGTGCAAACTTTGTTTTCAACTGTTGTCAGGCTACGCACGGTACAGAAATTCACAGATTGTTATAAAAAGTAGTCACTTCAAAATGATTTAGTTTCGGTTGCTGTCTGACAGAAACGATGAAAAACACATATGATGACGTTACCATCGCTTTATTTCATGTCTTCTTATTTTTGTCACAGCGGTCAAGTTTCAACTTTGTTTTAAACTGTTATCAGACACCGCACAACACATAAAGTCACAGATTGTTGTAAAAAGCGGTCACTTCAAAATGATTTACTTGCGGTTGCTGTGCGACACAAACGATGAAAAACACCTACCACGACGTTACCATCTCTCCATCTCATGGTCTCTTATTTTTTATAACAGCTGTCAAGATTCAACTTTGTTTTCAACTTTTGTCAAACTACGCACAATACATAAAGTTACAGATTGTTGTAGAAATACGTCACTTCAAAATGATTTAGTTGCAGTTCCTGTCCGACAGAAAGGATGAAAAACACCTATGATGACGTTACCATCGCTTTATTTCATGGCCTCTTATTTTTGTCACAGCTGTCAAATTTCAACTTTGTTTTCAACTGTTATCAGACACCGCACAACACATAAAGTCACAGATTGTTGTAAAAAGCGGTCACTTCAAAATGATTTACTTGCGGTTGCTGTGCGACACAAACGATGAAAAACACCTACCACGACGTTACCATCTCTCCATCTCATGGTCTCTTATTTTTTATAACAGCTGTCAAGATTCAACTTTGTTTTCAACTTTTGTCAAACTACGCACAATACATAAAGTTACAGATTGTTGTAGAAATACGTCACTTCAAAATGATTTAGTTGCAGTTCCTATCCGACAGAAAGGATGAAAAACACCTATCATGACGCTACCATCGCTCCATCTCATGGCTGCTTATTTTTTGCCGAAGCTGTCCAGATTCAACTTTATTTTCAACTCTTGTCAGACTACGCACATATACAAATAGTCGCAGACTGGTGTAGATAGGCGTCACTTCAAAATGATTTAGTTGCAGTTCCTGTCCGACAGAATGGATGAAAAACAACTATGATGACGTTACCGTCGCTCCATCTCATGTCTTCTTATTTTTTGCCACAGCTGTCAAGTTTCAACTTTGTTTTTAACTGTTGTCAGACAACGCACAATACGTAAAGTTACAGATTGTTGTAAAAATGAGTCAACAGCTATCATTAATGTTACCATCGTTCCATCTCATGGCTTCTTATTTTTTAGTCATAGTTGTCAAGATTCAACTTTGTTTTCAGCTGTTGTCAGCCTACGCTCAAAGCACGTAATCGCAGATTGGTGTAAATAGGTGTCACTTCAAAATGATTTAGTTACAGTTGCTGTCCGACATAAAGGATGAAAAACATCTATCATGACGCTACCATGGCTCCATCTCATGGCTTCTTATTTTTTACCGAAGCTGTCCAGATTCAACTTTGTTTTCAACTCTTGTCAGACTACGCACATATACAAATAGTCGCAGATTGGTGTAAATAGGCGTCACTGCAAAATGATTTAGTTGCGGTTGCTCTCCAACAGAAAGGCTGCGAAACAGCTATCATGACGTTACCATCGCTCCATCTCATGGCCTCTTATTTTTTGTCATAACTGTCAAGATTCAACTTTGTTTTCAACAGTTGTCAGTCTACGCACAATACCATAGTCGCAGATTGGTGTAAATAGGCGTCACTGCAAAATGATTTAGTTGCGGTTGCTCTCCAACAGAAAGGCTGCGAAACAGCTATCATGACATTACCGTCGCTCCATCTCATGGCTTTTTATTTTTGCCACAGCTGTCAAGTTTCAACTTTGTTTTCAACTTTTGTCAAACTACGTACAACCCACAAAGTCGCAGATTGTTGTAAAATGCGTCACTTCAAATTGATGTAATTACAGTTCCTGTCCGACAGAAAGGATGAAAAATATCTATCATGACGTTACCATCACTACGTCTCATGGATTCTTATTTTTTGCCACAGCTGTCAAGTTTCAATTTTGTTTTCAACTGTTGTCAGACTACACACAATACATATAGACACAGATTGTTGTAAAAACGCGTCACTTTAAAATGATTTAGTTGGGGTTGTTCTCCAACAGAAAGGGTGCGAAACAGCTGTCATGACCTTACCGTCGCTCCATCTCATGCCTTCTTATTTTTTGCCACATCAATCAATGTTTTCAAGTGTTGTCAGACTACGCACAATACACAAAGTCGCAGATTGTTGTAAAAAAAGCGTCACTTCAAAATGATTTAGTTGCTGTTGCTGTCCAACAGAAAGGTTGAAAAACACCTATCATGACGTTACCATCGCACCATCTCATGGCTTCTTATTTTTTTGTCATAGCTGTCAAGATTCAACTTTGTTTTCATCTGTTGTCAGCCTACGCACAAAACACATAGTCGCAGATTGGTGTGACAAGACGTCACATCAAAATGATTTAGTTGCAGTTGCTCTCCGACAGAAAAGATAAGAAACACCTATCATGGCGTTACCATCGCTCCATATCATGGCTTCTTATTTTTTGCTACATCTGTCAAGTTTCAACTCTGTTTTCAACTGTTGTCAGACTACGCACAATACACAAAGTCGCAGATTGTTCTAAAAAGGAGTCATTTCAAAATGATTTAATTGCAGTTGCTGTCCGACAGAAACGATGAAAAACACCTATGATGACGTTACCATCGCACCATCTCATGGCTTCTTATTTTTTTGTCATTGCTGTCAAGATTAAACTTTGTTTTCAACAGTTGTAAGACTACGCGCAATACCCATAGTTGCAGATTGGTGTAAATAGGCGCAACTCCAAAATGGTTTAGTTGCAGTTGCTGTCCAACAGAAAGGATGAAAAATACCTATCATGGCGTTAACATCGCTCCATCTTATGACTTCTTATTTTTGTCACGGATATTAAACTGCAATACTGTTTTCGACCATAGTCAGACTACGAACAATACCCGTAAGTCAATTAAGAGAATGTATATTTTAGTGCGTTAATGAATTAGTCAATCCAGGACCTTTATTAGACAAATTCAGCATAACTTATTAATCGTATACTTACTTAATTTGTAGAATGTGGTGAAGAGTGTTTTAAAATCTCTATGCGAGGCTAATACCAAAACGCATTAATTAAGCGACTAACTAAATTGTGATTAACTATTTAATATGCCCGAATTAATTTGCGTATCGTTCAATTTTGACAATCTCAAGTGAGATTTTGACAACACCATCACTCGAAGCTCTCGCTGTTTTATTGCATGCAAACCAGAGAGCTATTTTGACGCTGTGCTTGCTCAATTCCTTACGGAACGTAGTTTAGCGCTGAAATAATCAAGCACTTCGAAAAAAATTCAGGTAACAAAATGCTTCACCATGTGCATTGGTATATATGAAGGAAGTAAAGTGGATTGATGAACATTGGTCATAAGATGCATGCATATGACCAGGTGATTATGTCATGACCGTCGTGATGTATTTGTACGTTTTCGCTGCTACGTGTTTTGTTTGTTAATAAAAGCCTTTAAGAATCTAGGCTGAAGTGTGATATACCGGAACTGAACAAACTAATACCATACAATGAAATGTTGTTTGTTTAAAGCCATTCAGGAAACTGCTTTAAGGAAAAGTTTTTCTGCTGATAATTTTTTGAATTACTTATTCACATGATTTGAACCCTAACTGTGGTTCTGTTGCTTTTGAATTGCAAAAAATTGCAGTGACACGTTTAGCTAGAGTTTGAGCTAGATAAGCAACACTGAACTATGTTGAAGCTGTGTCCTAATTTTGCTTTTTACTGCATAGTTCGTACACTTTTTTTCACGCCATGCAATTATTTATGCTAGTTAAATCACCAAATCTTTCGTACTCCAATATATGTCTTTGCAATCGGGTGTGAATTTTATGGCAATCACCTATTGCGTTTAGCCAGATCAAATTTAGAACCTTGGTGACAATGCACAAAATATTTGCTTGTATTTAGATTCAGATAATTTTCAATATTGTGTTATGCGCGTTTCACAGAATAATGCGCGCAGAGTGGGGCGGAATTTGGTTGTGCGCATCAAAGTGCGCGTAACTGTCGCGAGCACTTAATCGTGCGTAATTAACAGTTCTCGCACTGCTAAGTGCCCGTAGGCATTACTCACATTAAGTCGCCCGTAAGTTTTGAGTTATATGGGATGTTTTGCGCATTATATATAAGTTACGATCGGTTAACTGCGCGTAGTTCGGAAGTTACGCGCACCAAAATGTCTATAACGAAAAAGTTACGTGCAACTATGTGCCCGTAATATTTAGAGTTACGAGAGGTTGCGCGTGGTATTAGTGTTACGCACATTTCCAAGTCAGTAGCATATTAGTTATGCGCAGGAGTGATGGACAAATAAGTTGTACATTTGTGACAAGGCTTAGTGCAATGCCAAGTAAACAGAAAATTTTTGCCTTTGTTTGTTGCCTAGGTATGCGCAGACATTAATTTAGCATTAAAACTACGATCTTTTTCAGTTTCGCTAGAGGAGCACTGGGTCTCCGTCTCACCTACTCACCATACCATATCAATAACTGTGCCGTCGTACAGAAAGATTACGTAGAATGGTGCCCTTTAATGCGTCGTTCACGGAATAATGCGTTCAGCGACTGAAAAATTTGTCTTATAAACGATGCGTCGTCCGTACCTTGTTACAAACGACCGGCCGTCCGTATATTAGGTTATACACGACAAGGCGTCTATGAATTTAGTTATATTTTACATATATAGGCGTTATAGTTATAAATATAAACAGTCCATTGCAGAAAAACACCAGTGAAAAACACCAAAATATATTGCACCAGTGATAAGTTACCGCTACTCGTTCGCATGCGGTTAGTTTGCAAAATTTTATATTTTATGTAAATATTGTTGAATTTTTGCATATTTGTTTCGCAAGGGTAATCGTAGAATGACTAATATTTGCCTACAGATAATTTTTTATTTTAATTAATTATGTTCGATGTTCGTTTGTTCAAAACGCGTCAAGAAGTCATTGCTAGTTAGTACTGAGTGGTAAGCATACATATTCACTCTTCTTGCAGTTCTACAACATTTACACCTCGTCGTTTGTAATATATGTTATGGATGATCGGTCGTTTATAGCATTTGTTATAAATGATCGATCGTCCATAACAACTGTAATAAACGGCCAATTGTCCATAACGAACTTTACAAACGGTTTGTACTTTGAAATATTTGATATATAACCATATTTATATAACTATAACGCCTATATATGTAAAATATAATCAAATTTATAGACGCCTTGTCGTCTATAACCTAATATACGGACGAGCGATTGTTTGTAACAAGGTACGGACGAGTCATCGTTTGTAACTCAAATATTCCAGTCTAATTACGCATTACTCTGTGAACCACGTATAACTTCAGAGTTACGCACACGTAATTGCCGATAACTGTTAACTTATGCGCCTTTGTGTGTCCGTAACTTCATATGTTACGGGCAGTTATGTGCTCATAGTTTTTTATGATGGGCACATTGTTGCGCATAAACAAAGAGTTATGCACAAGGCTGTTCGCGTAATATCAAAGTTACGCGCATTTCCATACGCGTAGTTGAAATTCTACGAACGTCTGTTTCGCGTATGTTAAAAATGCACGTATAATATTTGTTGCGGGCATTTCATTGCCCGTAAGCAAACATTACGCGTAATTGCGTGCGCGTAATTACCACTCACACAATATTGCCCGTAAAAATTTTGCCCCTGGTTGCGCGCACTATTCTGTGATTCGCGCATAAGTCGTGTTGAACAAATAAAAATGGTGGGCCCGTTGTTCAGAAATATTGGTCAATTGGACCGTGTCGTGAAGGAACTAGCCATGAGGCTAGACATCTGTTTACAGAATTAGTCAAACAAAATTGGTGAGTTGCTTACAGCGCACTAGCTCAGCTATTCATATTGACCTCATAATTCATATCAAAGCGGTATCACACGGTCAAAATTTCAAATACATGGACTGAAAATTTGAATACAGCACGCGCAGATAAATTGATTAATGCTACACTAAAATTGAGAGTGTTTCCGCTGATTTTGAAAATAGGGATAAATATGTTTATGATCGCTTGTTCGATGGTCATTAGTAGGCATTTACACAGAAGTCAAAATACAGGGGTTCGATAAAATAACAACAGACATTGTAATGATTGTTTGGGCGCATGGAGAAATGGCTTAGTTGACCCTGAATAGTTGATATATTATGAATGCGCTTTAAATCAGTGTCCAGAACATTTGGTGACAGTATTGCTGGATATCTGAAATCGATTAAATGCGCTTGTTTGAATTTATAAACGGCTGAGGTTGATGCAAATTTTGAGCGAAAATAATAAGTCCATTTTGTTCGAGATAATCCAAAAGAAGATCATAAGATGTACCAAAAGGGTACCACTTATAGTGGCGGAAGGCCTAGCATAAAATACCTAGCCTATTAGGCTTCATTTCATTTCATTTCAATTTCATTAGGCTTTGTTTTACGGATGACTCCGAACCAAGCAATCCACACCTGTCGCTCAAATAGAAGATTAACTGGGTGTAGCATACAAAGATACATAGGGTAAATGAATTCGGAAAGAAACATTGTTATAATAGGGCGACTAAATGGATTATGCGAATGCTACTCGACTAATATTATAATATCTATATAATGTCCTTCAAAAAAGATGATTCTCACTTCAAAAATAACACATAATAGCAAAATCAAACAGTTTAAGCGCACGACTGCAAAAAATCAATCCGTAGCTGAGATAGCTATGTGTACCATCATCACGGATGACAGGTATGACATAAAACACATCGAGTATTCCACAGACATCTCAATCAGCTAATGCGCCAGTAAACTTAAAATACGCCCAGCCACAATCCTGCTTTGCAAAAAGCGATCGGGGACCGCAATCCGTTGTTACGAAACAAACTGCGGTTTTGCCTCGATTTTTCGCGAACGATATTCAGTCAAATTTGAATTTCGTATCGCAAACTTCAAATTTGTAGTTGAACTAAATACTCATCTGTTTAAATTCGTAGCCGAATGGTTCAATAACTCTTCGAAAATGTATCTTTGCACCAGTTAACGTTCTTAAAATACATCGACCTCGTCAGTTTCACATTCCAAAACACCTGCTCGTTCGTAAAGATGGTAGCAGATATGTTCGCGAACCTCTGCTATACGCTTGCAGAAATTAGTTTGCGAACAATAACATTCGTTATCGCGAAGGCAAATTCAATTATTAACAAAATCACATTTTTTTGCAAAAACAGAAATGGATAAAAAGTGCCTACGTGTAAAATTGGAACGCTCAAATATGTGTTCGCGAACATTAGGGCAACTATTTTGATAGAGAATACTAAAAAGAATGCGATAAAGTAATTACATCCTGGTAAGTAACGCAGAAAGTAGTGTTCGCGAACAGCAAAACACACTCTTTTGTTCGCGAACTGTTATTATTCTAATTAAATTAAATTAAATCTCGCATAATACAGTCTTGTTCTCGAACAAAAAACCGGGTCATCTGTTCGCGAACAATGACGTACTGCATTATTCTAATTAAATTGAATGAAATCTCGCAATCGCAAAACTTATTCATGTTCGCGAACAACAATCGCTACGCGCTGTGCTACCTAGTCTGCATGTTTGTTCGCTAACAAAATTTGAGGTCGGATGCTATGCTGTTCCCAAATGACAAGTGTCAAATTAAAATTCTGTAAAAGTATGTTTAACAAGAACTTAACAATTGCACTAAATTGTTCGGCAACATTATTCATACGGTTTTGAACTCGTGACGCAAATGGTTTTAAACCGTTTGAAGATGGATATGGGATCGCCAAAATATGTACGATTACTGATTTTTTGGGAATGACAAAAGAGGAGTATTGCTGGGCGCATACAAAGCTTAGTCTCGCATAAAAATGAACGATGGCAGGAGCATTTTGATCAGCTGCTCAATCATGGAAGCCCAGAACATCACCTAATAGACTCTGACTTAGATTTTGAAGGTTGCTACGATACCGATGACTGCTAATATCCACCGATATTCGGAGAGACTACCAGAGACGTAAAAATCTTCGGAATGGTGCGGCTACCATGGTCTAGCTCGACAGTGCTATAAAATTTTCAACTAAGGCATAGTCAAGTACTTCACTAAACTACTGCAGGACATATGGTTTCATGAGACAATTCTGTAGGACTGGCGCACAGCTATATTGATCCCTTTCCATAAGAAAAGAGGTCAAATATGTATGTCCAAATATCAAAGAGAGTACGCTTCTTAATGTTGCCTTTAAACTTCTCGAAGCCGTCTTAGCGAATCAGTACAAACGCTGCCGAGAGAATTACACTAGACAACAACACTGCAGATCCTAGTCAGGTCGAAGCGCTGTCGATCAAATATTCAATCTACGGCTACTGCTTGAGATATTACACCAGTCCCGTAGGCAGATCATTGTCCATCGTAGATGTTGTGTTCATTCGTCAATGTTCATTTATCGTTAGTTTACAAGATAATGGAAGCAACCGCAGTTCCTCAAATAATGGTCAGTATAGTGCAAGTACTGATCGAATTATAAGTTATTCCCGGTGCAGGTGGATGCTGCAACGTCAAAGCCATTCGAACTAATATGTACGAGTGTTTAATAGGAATGCTGTATTCCGTCCCCCACCCTAATCGACTTTGCAGGGATATTGTGAAAAGTCTACGGTCGTGTCTTGTACGACAACTGAAACGCCCGATTCTCCGACACTGACTATATAGGAGACATGGATGCTGCAACGTCAAAGCCATTCGAAATAATATGTACGAGTGTTTAATAGGAATGCTCTATTCCGTCCCCCACTCTAATCGTCTTTGCGGGGGTATTGCGAAAAGTCTACGGTCGTGTCTTGTACGACAACTGAAACGCCCGATTCTCCGACACTGACTATACAGGAGACATGGATGCTGCAACGTCAAAGCCATTCGAAATAATATGTACGAGTGTTTAATAGGAATGCTCTATTCCGTAACCCACCCTAATCGTCTTTGCGGGGGTATTGCGAAAAGTCTACGGTCGAGCGACGGTGTCTTGTACGACAACTGAAACGCCCGATTCTCCGACACTGACTAGATAGGAGACATGGATATGGTATCGAACTGTCATGACGAAATGTAGTCCAAGCTTGGTTGCATAAATGCAGAAAGCAAACGAATCGGCCTGGTAATCAGCAGAGAAAAAACATTTCGTGATGCACAGCCAATACCAAAAACATTTTCATTAACAACAGGAACCTATAGAACGTTGCTCAGTTAGGCTATCTGCACAGCACCTTTACTGCGGCTGGATCGTGCGCCAATGAGGTAAACCACCGCATTGCCGAAGCCAGGCCTGCCTTTAGTGGTTTGAAACCACTCTGGAAATCTAACGATGTGTCATTGTCCACAGAACAACAAATTTATAATAACGCCGTTCGACCTGTATCGCTATACGCAAGCGGCACCCTGTTACAGCTAAGGACTATGAATCATAGATGGATTCTATGAACGTTTTAACTATCGTCTCATTGGTTGCGTAAATCGAAACTTCTAGTAAAATTTATATTCTACTCCCAGCCAATTAAAAAATTTAGAGTCCAGGAATGGTCTCAGGAGAGCATAATGCAGTAATCGAAGTAAATTCTTCCCCCTTTATATATCCAGCCAGTTTGATTCAGAGCTTACAAAGATCGGTGGCGTTGTCCCACACTGCTAGGTTCATTATAATTTTAGGTTATTGTCTTTGTGATTTCTTTGGTTGAACACAGCTTTGTCTGTGTCTGGCAATATCCATGAGTGCGTTTCGCACACGACTGTTACGCGTACCACAGAGGGCCGGTCTGTGCTACACTGGCGTAGACCCTCTGTGGTAAGAAAATTTTAGCATGCCTAAAGAACGTGTGATATTTCATATAGAGAAGTTATACGGTCACACCTAAAATGTAGTCTTGATTAGGCGTTGCAAGGAGAGTACTTTGTATTTGATCCACAACGCCGGAATATGTTTCTTTTATTTGGTCCTATAGCTATGCCACATCCGGGAGTAACCTTTCGTTATTTGATGCTCGCTGCGACACATACCCTTACAAATGCATTGTTTCAGGATATCTTAGACATTTAATCACGCCGAAACACTGATGAGGGTCGTCGGGTTGATATTTTGGATCACTAGCGATCGAAAATCTAGAGCATACATAGAGAACAAATAAGGATTGCTTAACTGGCTTCTTATAGTAAGGCAGGGTAACCTGAGCAGGCATCGGTTTGCTCTGGCTCACTTAGCTAAACTTTTATAATATGCCTGTCAAAATTTTTTTGTTGCTTTATATGTGTTATATTTTATATTTTTTTCCTTTACGACTGTGGGCGGATATCGGAAAGTCCTATCTTCGCAATCACTCGTGGCTACGATATAGATTCATGAGCCCATATACAGTATCATATACGGTTATATATTGTGCAATGAACATAATATACAGGAGTAGTTTTTTTTAAAAACTACGCATCTTGTAGTTTTACTATAACGTCATGACAGAACATAGAACCACATTAAATATAAATCTGTTGAACATACATTAGCCGTAAACTAAGAATCTTGATAATGGTATACAACTAATGCACAATGGTGACCAAAATTTAGACCTAATCTTAAATTTTATAAAGTCTCAGAAGCAAGGCCAATTTTATAGCAAATTTGTTGATATTAAACAACTCAGAAGATCCATTAAGAAACTTTCATTTCGTGTCATAGTTAGTGCAGTTTAGATATCTATGTGGGTGAAATAATGAGTTTTGATGAATTAGGATCATAGAGTTAGGGAGAGTCATATGATCTCGAGTTCGAATTATACCTTGGGTATCGCAGATTATTTGATTATGCATTAACTCAGCTGACAATAAACTTTGGTTATAAATACGAGCACCATAAATTTTCATGACTAGAATAGTATGGTTGCTTGAAAATTGCCAAATAGGAGCAATAGTCCCAAATGTCGAAATGAAAGAAATCCCAAAATTTTGAGCGAAGCTTTTAGAATCAGAACCTTAGTGCAGCAATAATGATTTTGTAATATGGGCTTATGCTGCTTATGCCGACACGAGATACTCGGTTTATACAGCCAACTTACTGGTGTGTTGGCAACACTGCACACGATGAAGGATTGTGGATCGCAGGCACTGCATTAACGCTTTTACTTTTGACTACGAAATAAGTGATTAAGGACAAAATATCTCTCATCTTTGGGAACAATTTCGGCCTTTTGCATATTATTCAAAAAGACAGGCGCTTTGTATGTTTAGCTCCGAAAGTTGTACGGAAGTATTCTGCGTTTTGTTCAAAATATCTAGAGGCCCCTAGAAGTTTTCGGAATTTCAAAATATTTTAAAACGTTTGAGATTTTCGGACACTGATTATGAACCCTCCAAGCACGAAGGTTTAAAATTGAGCCCCCATGAACAACCATTTTTTAATAATTTTTTTCAAAGGTGGCTAGCTACACGTATTACCACTTCTTGACATTGTCAGGTACACCGTGCCTTCTGGCAGTTTTATTGACAGTGTTCAGAATTATTTGAGCAATCTTCATGCATGCTAGATACAATTTGCATGTTGCATTGGCAACTAAGCTGTTTTAGTACAGATTGAACGTTCAGCTGTTTCTAATATTCAAGGCATAATCTCTAATTTTGTGGCACAGTTTTCCACTATCATTATAATCGTTTAGGCTATAAATTGTAGAAAATAGGCCGTAGCGTCAAGTTAAATTCTCTGGCTATAGAGTAGTACGTAGCAAAGTGTAACAAAATTACTGCTTGCAGATTACATGTTTTCCAACGTGCCCAAGGTCCCAGGTCCCAAATAGAGGTGTCGGGTCGGCCCTTCGAGGGGGTAGGGGTGAGTCCGAGCCTCAGTGAGGGTAATGAGCATGTATGTTGTTTTGGCTCTGACTTAATCGACTATTAAATACCTATATTTTTGGGGCTAACATGATAGTTCAGGGCATCAGAAAAATGTCTATAGATAAGATATTCAGACGTTTTATATTAATAACGGGAAATGGCCATGAAAGCCGTGAAATGGATTTCCTAATATTTCAATTTCCCGGCGCTTAACGGCTGCAAATCCGTCGGCCGGTCGTATAATAATTTTCTGCTGTTGACAGCTGAGAAAGTTTTTAGTCAGCAGTTATGGGCCGACCGTGCTCTATAAACTTACTCTTGTGCAGCAACTGAATTATGAAACACACTAATAGAGCTTTTTATACATAATAATGCATCATTTACCGTAAGATGTGTGCGGCAGTACCGGATTTTGTCGCAATCTGCAACGGCTCTAATGCGAAGCTTTGCAAGGGCGATAAGCAGATGGGACATTTTTTGGGCCGAGCAAGGCCATGCGGATATATTATCTAATAGTAAAGCCGCTGCGGTAAAATTGTTACAAGAGCCGAGATCGGCTCTAAAAGCCAGAAATATATGAAGGCAATGTACAATCATGAAG
This sequence comes from Trileptium ribeirensis, assembly GCA_030248225.1. NCBI lineage: Eukaryota > Metazoa > Nematoda > Enoplea > Enoplida > Thoracostomopsidae > Trileptium > Trileptium ribeirensis. Next base: position 22,472 of record JASANE010014420.1, read on the forward strand.
CAATTTAACTTGATGATGCATATTGTTGTATAGTGGTCAAACATCCCTTGGAGTTACAATAGTAAAATTTTCATGCAACAAGAGGCTTGTTTTATATAGCTAATAGGTTGGTTTTTAGAAGGCGGCTAAACAAAAATTTTGAGAATAGTGACATTTACCTATTTGTTTTACCTGTATTTATGAGATTTGCTTTAAGTAAATACTAATCTCTTTGGGTCTAGAGCTAAATATTTTCTCCGTAACACCATCTGCTAAAACTGAACGTAAATACATATATTTTCACGGCCACCAAACCCTGATACATTGCTGCTCTCAGTTAGTACGAACGTACAAGCATAGCTGGACAATTTCATTTATAAAGGGCCGTAATGGATACTTGAAGATGCTGCTTTCTGTCATGGTTATGAAATGGCCCTGTGGCAGAATTTGGCCCTAGATGCAAACATCTTAAGGTAAATGATATATATTCCTCTATAACCAACATTCAAGGATTTTGTGCCGTATGGCACTACGTTGTCATATTTATGCATATAACATATATGTTTATTATTAAACAAATATGCTTCAATGTTTAATAATAGACATATATGTTATATTCTTAAATATAGAAGTAGTACTAGACCGTATAAAATGCTTGCATGTTGGTTATAGAAAATTATGCACCATTTACCTTAAGATGTGTGAATCTAGGGCCGAATTCTAACACATGGCAAATTCCAATCCGTAACACAACGGTGCATCTTCACGTAGCTAAATTTGACCCTTTATAAATAAAAAAGTCATGGTATGCAATTACGGTTGCTCTAGCTAGGAGTGACTACATGTCGGAATTGGTTCTGTGACAGAATTCTGGCCCTAGATACACATCTTTCGGTAAAAGATGCACAACCTTCTGTAATCAACATGTCGTACGAGAAGGTTGTAGGCAGTCAGCCGTCCATTTGCCGTGGCCCAGCCGGTGAGCTGCAAACTAGCGGTTGAGACATCCACAGGCCGTTAGTAGACGGCCGTCCGTTGGCCGCAACCCGGCCGAAAATTTTTCCGCCGGCCGTAGCCCAACACTGTTTTATTTTTAGTTATAGAATGAGTAAACTATTGATATTTTTCAAAGCTGCAAATGCTGTGACTGATGTTGCAAACATCTAGTTTTTTTAGTAACATTTTGCAATTTTTTAAAATATAGTAAATTTTATGAATGTTGGCTTGGTTGGTTTATGCCAAACGTTATTTCAGAAACTATAAATATAAAGGGTTGTTTTGTCTGCAAAATAGCACAAATAGACGCCGCCATATTGAACTGATAATAATGCGGTTACCGTTTTCAGCGATTGCGGTCGCTCTGTGTCATTTTTGGATTTTAAATTGTGTAAAAAATGGTGCTTCGGGACGTATTTATACCAGCAACTCCGAAACGTATCCTGTTAATTTAGCTTCGCTTTCGCAAAATCATGATGATGCCACCAGAGGAAACCACGTTTCTCGATTTCCAGTAAAGAAGCCTTCGTACAATCCCGAATATGGTTGCAAAGCGATGAATGCTGCTGACGAGGAAAGTTCAAGACAGCTTATGGGACTCAAGAAACGACTTGGTGTTAGGGCATTTGAGCACTATTTTGGATCACTCGAGCCAAATAAACCTTCGGATAAACTCGATACAACCGACAGAGAAGGTCTTGCGGCGACGGCGCAGTCGGACGGATACATCAACTTGTCGAACAATAGTGGCAGCGGCTATTCTGCAACACCAGGTGCGTTGTCCAAAAGATTTCGGCTAAATCGCAAACTCAACAAAAACAAGGGGAACTCAGTGTCAAAGCGATTTAGATTGAACCGCAAGCTGAACAAAGGTAAAGTCGACAACGTTTCAAAGCGTCCAGGTCCGCCTTTGCGATATCATCATAAAGAACGGAAACGGTTCCTAATGAGCCATTTTGTTAAAGATAATCAAGATGATCTGAAGCAAATGATGTCCGCAACGGCTAATGAGGAATCTGAAGTCGATAAGCGGTTCATGATGAGCCATTTCGTAGACAAAGATAAAGAAAAACGTCCCCGGCCGTTACAGCCCAGCAGAAATAAAAAGTCAACTGATATGGACACGAAGCCAGTCGTGCATGATATACACACTGGAGAACCCCATCATGATGGTCCAGCACCTGGCTTCGATCGTAAGAGAAAAAGTGATCTAGGTCAACCTTTGGTATACAATTTTGGGCTCGGGAAGCGTCAGGAACCGAGTCTCATCCGTAAGCGCCGTGAAGTAGAGTTGTTATTCGACGATTCCTCAAAAGACACATCAGTTAGCCAACGGCAGCCGCGTTGGGTATCCGTGGCTCGTCCGGCTAACGCCGAAGACTATATAAGCTACGACGACGACGATTACGGCGACGATGGAAGTGATGATTTCGACGCAATCGGGGGTATGAAACGATCAACCTGGTCCAGCAAGCGAACCCAGCCGAAAAGTGTTGTTGGCGGAGGAAAACTATTCCGAAAATTGGAAATGAATGATCGACGACAAAGAGGTCATCTACAACAGCAACGGAAGCGACGAATGTATCTAATCAAGAAACGGATTACAAACGGAGCAGCAGCAGCAAGTGATGGTGGTGGTGATCAAGATAGAAAAATAACAACCTGGAGCAATTTTATCAATGATTTGTATGACAACTACACAATGGCACATGGTAATGGAGCGACCATTGGTGGTGGTAGTAGCAGTAGCAGTCAACCATCGGTAAATCGGCGTCAATGGCAAAGTGCCGACGGCGTTTGGGGACGTCGTCGTCGCCGCAAGCGTCAACGTATTAGTGCGACTCTGTTGCAATCAAAACATTCGGCAATTCGAGGATAAAACGACAACCCAAAACAGTGTTTGAATGGATTGTTCGATATAATCGATTTATTTATTTATTGTATCATTCTGAGAAATATTGTATATATACTGAAAAAGTAATTTAAAATTGATATTAATGGATCATAAAATATATGAGATTTGTAATAAATGCAATAAAGTGAATATATATAATAATTTTATTTAGTCACATAACTCATGACATGTCCAGGTTCCGTCGGTCCAGGAGTTAGATGGTTCCGGTGACATGGGTAGGCCTTTGGTTAACCAATAAGTTTTCTCAGTCTCCCCAAATTCTTCTTTACAAATGTTGTAATTTTGGCATAACTGCTAAACGTTCCTTTGCGCCAGATGGAGATATACAACATAGCGATGGTCCATTAGAGAGGTGACCCTAGCGCCTTTGAAAACCAAAGATCTAATCTAATCTAGAGTACGCATACAATCTGAGAATATATTTGAGATTTTTATAGTCACATTCTGTGGACAAATTGAACCTGTGTTGTATCGATCTGTACTGCGTTTTCCGTTAACATTATCTATGGTAATGTTTTTGCAACTCTAGTTTTTTTGCTTCTATCGCATATAAATATTAAGGTATTGCTTGCACCATATCATCCATGTAAAGATTTTATTGAAAATTTGCAATAAAACTTATTAAAGTGTTATATTTTAGACAATTTTGAATGAATTTATCTCCTTAGTTGCCGATAATTATGCTTAAATTGGAGAGCTGCCGCCTTTCGAACAGCTCGATTTTAGTTTTTCTTTTTTTCCTAACGATATAACGTAATCTCGAGATTACATGGACCAGTTAATTTTCACTCCATTTGAGGCTGTGACGGCGAAATTTTGGTGTCCGTGTTAACTCTTAATCACTCTGCTCATTTAAAATATGTGTATTTACAAGGCTCCAAAGTGAAATTTTTATGCCTTAGTCCAAAATTTTTTATATCTTTAGCCCAAACGTGGGAAGCCGTCCTGCCGACCTCTCTTATATCCGCTCTTGAAGTAAATTAAAGCAATACCTTGGTTGCAGGAACAATCTTTTAACCCCGTGTTTTCCAACTTGTTCCCTAATGGAGCAAGTAAAGTAAACTGCGCTGATAATTTCTGACGAACGGTTGCAAGTTCTATACTTGTTGTATCGTAGATCTTCACGACGTTTGTCTTTGTGTAAACGAAAACCAGTGTAATGCTGAATCCGTTTATCCGCGCGCATACACTCTTACACACGTGCTACACTCTTATATATTTCTTAGGAACAGATTTTACAACGATTAGGCATTAATTATTACGCAATATTTTTAGTTGATATTTGGTAAACCGGAATTTCACGTTATTCAAATAGTCTATCGCTTGATTTACCTTTCAACGCTTGCATATTTTCAACAAGAACCTTGTTTGTAGACCCATAGAACTGTGTGAAATTGATCTAAAATTCTGTGGCATAATGCACATTTATTTTCGTCCTGCTATTCGTCAGTTTTCTAATAAGTATCATTTCGAGCTGGAGAACGGCGTTAATGAGAGTAAAAACGAAAGCTCAATGTGCTTTAAATGCTCTAATTGTCGAGGAGGTTGATCAACGGCGAAGCGAATAAATAGTATTGTATGCTGTAAGCTGACCGATCGCGGTAGCTGTAGCTGTCGGATTATTCTAAGGAGTTTACATGTCGTGATATTCCACCATGTCATGTGAAGAATTTGAGGCATGGAAGGCATGCGAACGTTTTGTTCTATTTAAACGGTTTTGTACTCTCCCATGAGCTGTTATATTACGGCCTAATGCGGCGTTCATGATATGTCCCCTTTGATTAGAACTTTTGTCTTCTTGTAGTTGCGACCCTACCATATAGACAGTAATTGACATCCATACTGAAAATCAATAACCGAGGGTGTACGACACACCCCTGCCCACTACATTTTTTCTTTACAGTATCGTACACACCCCTGATTACCAATTTGGTGCGAACTAACAGTAACGGACACCGTCAGTAGCTGATGCCGTTCATTAGTCAACCGTGCTGTGCACTTGTTTTGAATTCTCGATATTTGTATTCAGGCCATATGAATGTTGATGAAGTAATACCGCACACTGACAATAAAATTGTAAGAAGACACGGAGTGCTTGACACTGCTGAGAAGTGACAATACCATTAGCTACCTACGTTTGAAAAAATTTATATAAACATGGTAGTGTAGTGTACATAGGTTTCAAACTTTTGGGACATTATGACTTGAACGCCGCATAATGTACCAAAATTAATCTAAAGAGAAGCTAATAGTGAAACCTAATAAATAAATTAATCTAGTGTTCTGCTGCAAGCAGGATGTTAGGAGAAACATGATTGACTGCAGAAAGGCACATTCAGTTTGAATAATTTTTTAGTGACAATGTGTCACTAACCGTTTGTATATACGAGTGGGTATATGTGCAAACTAAGGCAGGCTAAAATCGTAAACTTGTCGTATCCATCGACAAACATTAGCTATTTTTTGCACGAAATGAATTATAGTTTGTATATTTTGTACAATGTTGAGCAAACTTTTGCCGCCGCGGCGGATTGAACCTAGATCGTTTTGGAGAGAGCCTCGTCCGTTAGCCACTACGCTATTTTGGAGCTGTGGCTCGTTCTTTAAGGAACATCACATAGTGAGCGAATAACAAAGCTCGTGCAAAGCCACGCCACACAACAAGTGCCAGTATTGCATCGCGTCGCAATGTACGCTGTTACTTACTTGTGGATTTATGCGAGAAGGGGTTAAGTAGAAGCTTCAAGATACAAATGTATTTCGTAACGCTAATTTGAATTGGGTTAACAGTGTTTGCGATATCATATTTTTTCCAAGACAATTTAGCAGCAATGTAAAAACTCAACGCAGAGATTGCTTTGGTTGATTTGCTGAATGGGTCTAATGAGAAACAGTGTCATTTTTAGCTGGATGCGACAACACGCACTGTTTTTAGAAAACCCAAAAATATACCTCGTAGCCTTATAATAGCGAAATTGACCCAATAGCATAATTTTTACCATTTGTTAGCTGTCGCGGAACATTGACAATGTTAAAAAGTATATCAGCTTTGCCTCCGCTGGTAAACCCAATGACCAAGGCTCATTTAAGTCTCTAGCTATATTAAAAATTCAAAGAAAACATTTACGAACGATTTTAATAGCAATTCGCAGACAAAACGCACGCTACGCAGCGAACCGGGCCCGTACCCAGCCTTCCAGTCGTGGGGGGCCACTTAAAATCCAGGGGGGGCCAATATTATTTGCGCATAATGATTCAAAATAGGCTAAGGAATATGGTGTTTAATTTATATATATAATTTTCTTACATGTATATATGTGTTACATTATGACAATGTCGGTATTTCGTCATTTGAAAGCAAGAATAACGTTCTCCACATTCTAAATAATCAACATTTTCCGACTGGATTGTTTGAACTTTTTAAAAAAAATCATCTGCAGTAATGTTTGCAAACTTTGCCAATTATCGAGGAATGAAATTTTACACATTCGGGTAAAAAGATTTAGTCACCAAACTGATGATATGCTCAGCTGACTATGTATATGTTCCCGAAGTTTCTTATACAAAAATTGACATAAACTTCGATATACAGCAAATGAGGACTTCTTACGTTTGTTTAATCAGCTCTGAGACATGTTAAATATCTAGGTTACTTCAGGCTTAAGCATTATTTTATTTATTGAACAATTTTACTGATTTTGGCTGCAGTGGGAGTGGGACACAATATTTTGGACCCCCATATGACGAGTAGTAGCTCGAGTAGTGACCTTCATAAGTTAGGGAAAGAAGGGTTGAAAAACAGATAATAGGAAAACGTGACAAAAAGTATTATTAAGCTCAAACAACCCGCATAGTATCATTTTCGAATAAGCGAATTTGTGAAAAAAACTTGTCCCGCATATTTTCTTTAAGTCCGCCAACGAGCCCATATAATATGGTGGCCAGTGAAAAAATATACTACCGCAAACTATTTTATGTTTGAATCAAAAATTTGCTCAGTATATTATATTATAAACCGAATATGACACAAAATAAAATCTTCCTCACCGTTCAAAACAAAAAATAAAATAAAAAATATTTAATCTATACATATAACTTTAAAAACAAAACTACATCTGTTTAATAAAACTAACTGCTACACACTCTCAATCGTCATTATATATCCAAAAAATGGGTAAAAAAAGACAGTTGTGTTGCACTATTACTACTGAAGTCAGTATATATAATATTCTATTATAAATTAAAAATATCTTTAACTACACCGTGTTTAGGGGGGGCAACAACCGCGCGAGGGGGGGGGGGGCGCCCCCCCGCCCCCCGCTGGTTACGGGCCTGGAACTGGCCTATTTCACTGTGACGTTTTGTCTTATGTTGTACCAGCGCAACTAAATGCGATAAAAGGTTATAAACAAAGGCGATATTTACGAACAATTTGATATAAGCATTTATGCGGCGTTTACGTTACAAATGATCCTCAATGTGAAAGTTTTGTCCCCCAATAGTCTAGACTATATCATGCAGTGATATATAGTATACGCCTGTACTATGTAATAGAACAGAAGGTGAATGAGACACCATCAAGTTAAATATAGTCTCTAAATCTGTGTGTTGTTTTTACCGATGGTGTCAAGGACACCATGCATAAACACATTATATAAGGTGTGTAAATAACAGCATGGTGTAGGTGACACCAGGTAGCGTTTTGAAAAATTTTATGGTACAGTCTACACCAAACCATTACCAATACTACAGTACTTATGTATACTATGTTAAAATACTATTGGAAACACAGTAGTGTCCAGGACACCATATTATAAATGGTGGCAGAGACACCCAGGGTGGACAAAACACCCTGATAGATTGGCCTTTATAACGTAAATGCCGCATTAAACGTTAATAATAGTATTTCGTATAATGGCTTGAAATAATAGAACTAACCGAAGCAGACGGCTATGTGGTAAGAACTGTATTACACTTGAATGAATTAAGGCCACTTGTGATAAAAACGAAAAAGGGCCCTCCAGAAGCCATGCTCCATGCATCGTTGATATATGGAGACCTGCAGAGACCGGTGGTGTACATTGGTTGCTACTTATAGTAACTTAGTACTATAAATATTTTAAAGCTTAGCACTCCTGATTGCGAATCAATTCCTCTTGCGAATCCAGAGACATCACTGACAACTGTTCGTAGATTTATTTTCACCCGAATCAGGTCGTGGATTTGACTAGAACAGCCATAGGCCATCGAATAAAGTGACCCCCAATAGTACAAACAGTTTTTGAAATGCCCCCTAGGACCACAACCATTACGGAGACTAATTTAAGGTGGGTAAACGCATTGTCGGGACGCATTGTTTGAATGGTATTAGCCGATTATAGATACATTATAAAAAATGTAACTTCAGTTTGGTTTCAATGTTTTAAACCTAGATTGGATATATCGTTAGCACGGTCCTCATTCGTGCTAAAAACGGCTGTTACGTTAATGTAATCGCAATATATATTATGCATTTCCGGTGCTTTGAAAGGCGCTAAAAATTTCTTTGGAACGGCATATTTTCAATAGTTGCTACACAAGCAGTGTCTACTTCATGAAAACGGCTGAATTTAAATCTGTAGCAGTTTTTGTAACAGTGGCAGGTTCTATAGCAGTTTTTTTTAAAAGTAACACAGTTTATGTAGCAGCTTATTCTATAAAGCATCACATTTTTTCAAACAGTGACTGTTTCATAGTAGTTTTTCTAAAAGTGACACAGTTTCTACGGCACTTTTTCTAAAAGTGACACAAATTTTGCAGCAGTTTTTGGAAAGGCACAACCAACCACACACACACACCCAACACCCCACCCCCCCCACCCACCCCCCCCCACACCCCACCACCCCACCCCCCACCCCCACCACCACCCCCCCCTATAGTGAAACAGTTTCAGAAGCTGCTATTCTAAGGGTGACAGTTTTTGTAGTAATGTTTTTAAAAGTGACACGGTTTTTGTAGCAGCTTTTCAAAATTTTGCCACAATGTGCAGTGACTGAATAAAACTCTCTGTGAATTCTGCATTATTGTGAAATCTTTATCGTACTATAACCTATGTTCATTTAACAAAGTCATATGGTTAAGGTCATGCTAGTGTAATATTGCCAATCAAGCTACATAACCCCTAAACTGGACTTTTACATTTAACTAAATTGAATGTCTAGGCACAGTTGAGTTTTATAACATCATTTATTTCCTGTCAGTAGACAATTAACCTAAACATTGCTCTACTTTATGAAATGTTAATTTTCGTCTGTTAGCTGTGCGCTTTCAGCTTTTAGATTCAAATAGTGATCTCAAAAGCTATTATGTGTCTTTAATTACCTAAACCTGGTAACAAGCGCGGTTAAAAGACAAAGGAATTTTAATGTTGTATTTACATTATAAAATCTTAGTTGTTGGAACTAAATGTAGCATTGACAGTGTCGTGCGCACTGCAGGTTGCTGCTGCTCATAGCTCTAGCACAGTGGCAAGGCTAGAAACAGGGAGTGTGACACCGCGAAAAATGTTAACATTTGCTAAGGGTGTGATTAACACCCTCTGTGTATGATTTTTGGACTGTAGGTTGTGTACCCTACGGATATGTTCTGCCGAACAGGACAAGGCTCCTGGTCCCACAGGACAAGTAAATCACTGCTTCGTGATTAAGTGTTGATCCACTGCTCTAAAGTGTTTGATTTTTTAAATCTAACGATTTAATTAAGGATGGCCACTATATTGTACAGACGACAGGTTGACGGTATCCGTGACGAAGTCAATTAAAAAAACTACGGTAGGTAAAGATAGCCTATGTAGTATGAGTTTAATTTGCTACATGGTACTGAGAAAACTCTCAATTTTTTCAACTTAGTATGTGACTGAAATCTGTTACATTGGATCGTCACAGCTAAATGGACACAAATGTTCCAAATGGCTTCAGCATTAGACCGTGAACATAACATGAATCTGGTTCTCATAAACTCAGTTAGACAATACAAGACTTAATAAATGTATCGTGGGTCGTACTGGAACAGTTCATAGTTCATTAAATAGACAAATATCAAATTTTAGTGTGACAAGTTTAAATTCGCATAGAAGATTTACATGCAAAATTGATGATAGATTCTATGCGATTTTATGGCTATGTATTAATAAACGTTACGTCAAACTAACATTGGGGTAACGTTTATTAGTACATTTTAATTTTGATGTGTTTTGGATACATATCACAATATAGGGTAAAATAAGGGTACAATATCAAAAATGTCAGCGGTTGGTCTACACCCCCGCCCCTCAGAGACTATCCTCCCCTCTGATGACCTCCCTAAGCCGATGAATCTTCGACAACTACTGTAGCAAAATAATTGAATTTCTTTTAATTTATGAAAATTTTGAGGTTCATGTTTCACAACTATGTTTTAAAATCTAAATTTTGAACTTTAAAGTTTGATATGTCAATCTAAAAACGTATAATCTAAGAGCGTTTGTGTGAATGTTCAAAAACACTAATCCCACGTAAAATCGGACGAGTATGATTATGATTGAACACATATGTAGCTACTAAAATTTCAGAGTTTTCAAAATTTATATACACATTGTGTAAATATATTTAGAACAAGTTTTTTTATTATTTATGGCGATAGCGATTAGAATTAATCATAAACAAGTAACAAATTCAGTTCAGAAACGCTTATAAAATAGTTTGCATTTATTTTGTTGATTACTTATTTAAGACAAGTATCGTTGGTAATGTTCAGAAAACACGTCTTTTGGTGTTTATTATCTGTTATTTTTATAATATTAGTGCGCTGTTAGCGAAAAAGCTTTGGGATAAATCTAAAAATTTACTATGAAACCACATTTTGATTATAATCTATTTGATTTCAGTATAAGACATTTGGCCGAGACCAAAGGAACATTACAACCTAACAGTATTTGCAATGTAAGAATATTCTCTATAAGCACATTTCACTATTTATGCCAACAGTAGGTACAGAAGTCATTAGTAACATTGTATTTTTAGTCATCTTATATATATTTACTCAATTATCAACACCTTATATATACTCAATTTTATAAAAAAGTGTGTCTGATAGATTTTGTAATCATCAACAGATACAAATTGACGTAAACTTAGATAAGAAGAATGATTAAGCAAAAGCAAATTTAGGTTGATAGTTTATACTTTATGCTCTAGATTCATCAGTAACATTGTATTTTTAGTTATCTTATATATATTTACTCAATTATCAACACTTTATATTTACTCAATTTAATAAAAAAAGTATGTCTGATAGATTTTGTAATCATCAACAGATACAAATTGACGTAAACCGAGATAAGAAAAATTATTAAGCAAAAGCAAATTTAGGCTGATAGTTTAGAATAAACATTTAGGTTATATAGGCTCACCAAAAATGTCAAATAACCTCAATTAAATCCAAGTTCCCATTATAGTTCCAGAATCAATATTAGCACTGTTAGTCTCGAACGACATGAGGCTACGGCATCACCGGT